>BSBK01011305.1:0-60498 GCA_027943335.1 Chamaecyparis obtusa | reverse complement strand
AAGTCTCATGAGAGTAACAAATCTGAAGATACACCTAAGAAGGAAGAACCACCTAAGAAAGAGGAATCATCTAAAGGTATACAAAGAGAATTCAAAGGAAGATGTTTTACTTGTAATACTATTGGTCATATGAAGAGAAATTGCACAGGTAAGAAATTCAAACCCCTTAATGGTTATTGTTATAATTGTCATGGATTTGGACATAGAGCTATTGAATGTAGAAAACCTAAATTTGTTGAGAATAACAATAATAGTTGAATGTTTAGGAATACTAACCATGTAGATAAGAAAGCTACTAAATATATGAACAAAAGAAATGGAGTAATATGTTACAGATGCAACAAAGTTGGACACATTGCTAGAAATTGTAGACCACAGATCAAACCACCTAGACCATGATATGGAAACAATGGAATTGTTTGTCAGATATGCAACAAGATTGGACATACAACAAGGTTTTGCAGAATGAACAATGGAGTTTTTCATCCTAACACTAACCCTAGAAGTCATGCAAGAAGAAATGAAGATGCAAGTAACAAACATAAAGGATGTTGTAGTAATTCAAATGAAGTGAATTTTGTTAAAAGCATAGACCAAAGAGACATATTCAGCATTGAAGGTAATAAAAAATGTGAAGCATCAAGTGGTAAGAATGAATCCTTACCTGACCTATTTCAAAGCTCTTAATTTATGAAAATTACAGTAGATTAGAAACTTAGATTAGTGTAGAAGTATATTTATGATGAATTGAGTCTTGCGTAGTTAATGCAAGGTATTATATGATGTACTAATGCTATGGTTAAGAGTGTAAAGAAAAATATTATGTTTTGCAAGATCCCAAGAAGTTTTAAGTTTTGCAGGTTAACATAAACAACTTTTTGGAAAGAAGTGGCAAAAGAATCGAATGTGATGTCAGATCTATGTGAGATTGAAGTAATAAAAGGTCATGATTGGTATTATTTTATCATCAAAGTGAATTCAACTGTTAAGGAGATCGAAGAGTAGTGATTGGAAGCTTTTTGCAATGATTTGGTGAAGGATTTAAGCGCCAAATCTATGCAAGCCCTAAAATCATGAAGTCGAGGTATTTTACTTGGTAGATCTTTGAATCGGTAAAAGGAATTAGAAGTAATCATGGATGTTTCTTTGATTCATAATGTCAGAGACAAAAAATACACCTAAGATGAAAAGGGAACCAGTAGAACCCTTGGAAGATTATTCTAGGTTAGCTTTATCATTCGTACTAGATAGAGTTTTACATTTAAAGAATATTAGAAGTTATCTTGGATGCAAACTAGAGACTATCAGTAATAGTGATTTCACCAAGGAATATCAGAAGATTTACAACCAGGACATGTCATTGAGAGAAGGATTTGAACATTTGAAAGACAATGAGATCATTAAGTATGCATTATAGTATGAATTTGATAATGAAGAATGTACTAAGATAATCCTTAGCAGAATTCATAATGGGAAGTTTTGGTTAGAAGATAGAGTGATAGATATCATAGCTGATTTGATTTATGAAGTTACTGGACTATCTAAATCTAGAGCCATTCCTTTAAATGAGAAGAACATGAGGAAAATTGTCATAAGACAACACAAATTCATCCTATAATGGTAGAGGAATTATGATTAGTAAGATTCAACAAGATGATGTCAGATACTTATGCAAGATCCTAACAACTAAGTTTTGTGCAAATTCAAGAGAGGATGACAAGAGAGCTAGAATGGTACATGTAGCTTATTTAATGTGTATTGATAAAGTGCAAGTTGATATGTGTGAGATTCTGAGAATTCAACTATTTGAGAATTTTGAAAAGATTAAGAAGACAAAGTATGCACAATTTAGATTTTCATCTTTGATCACTTACATGTTTTTTCATCTATTGAGAAGATTTCCTTACACCATTGCAAATGACTGGAATGATGAACAAACTACAATGGAAAGGATTAATAAAGTGTATATGAGGCATGTTATTGATAAAGTGAATAAGAGTGCAATGTTGGTAATGAAGACATTTCAGAACTTGGTAACTAACAGATCAAGGATCCCATAGTCTCTTGTGGAGAAGTATGAAAATGAAGTATGTTTCAAGGTTGATACTGACTTTACTTACATTGAAGTAGTAGAACCTAGAGTAGAGTTCATAGACCCTCTTGGCTATGAAATATCTGAAATTGAGACTAAAGAGTATGTGAGAAGGTTACTTAAGTGCAAGATTGATACTCACAGTAACAGGTTTGGAACCTTTGAGGAGAACTTCAACTCTGCAAAGACCCTACTTGAAGAGGAATAGTCTAAGAAAAGAGTTGAGAGTACTATTAAGAGAATTCTAAAAGATATAGGGATGAAGGAGCATGAATTCTTGGTAGCTACGAACATAGCAGTAGAAATTAGAGAAATTGGACAGAAAGAAGTTTTGTCTGTACCACCCTTATCATCAATTGCAGTTCAGCAAGGAGGAACACTAGTTAAGGTGAAAGTAGAAGAAACAGAGAAGGAAAAAGAAGCAAGTAAACCTACTATGTCAACCTCCTCCACACCTAGCAAAAGAATAAAAGAGATTTCTACTAGACCTCGTAAGAGGAAGAAAACTTTGGTGCCACCAATTCCTAGGAAATTTACAGAGATTAAAGATGATGACACTACTGTTAAGAAGAGAACCTAGAAACCTCGAATTGAAAGAGTTAATGAAGAGATTATACAAGATGGAGATTTCACAAAGATGAATAAGTATTATGACTTATATGATTATGTAGAAAGATTAAATCTAGAGAATGCACTGGTGAAGCATATGATTCTATTTGACAAGAAGTTTGATACAATTCAGGGTAAGATACCTGATGGATTATATAAGAAACTTGTGAATAGGAATAAGAGAGCATCTGAGGAAGACACAACTATTAGAGAAAATCTTGTGAGGGAAACTTTGTGAGGTGAGAAATGATGAGCACCTTAAGCTAATGTTGAAGGCTCTAAACACCCATTTGAGGACAAAAAGAAGAACCATTTAGATTATGGGAGGACAGTATGAAGAAATTAATGCAGAGATAGAGCAAGAAATCATTAAGTTGATGGTAGAGAATGTTGGAGAACCATTAGTTGCAGTAGAGAAAGAAGAAGAAGCAGAACAAGAGGATATTCCCTCTCCACCAGCTATAAACATTAACGAAGAAGTTATGGATGTTGAAGGAACAAATATAATCTTGGATACTGATGATAATGTATTCAAGAATCTGGAAAACATTGTTTCAGCTCTTGATGAATTGGATACATGTAAAGAAGCAGAGCAGACCCAAACCATTGTTGAAGAACCCAAAGTGACAAAGACTCAAGCACCTATTCCCACTCAAGAAGAAATCAGTCTTACTCCTGAGACTAGAAAGAAGGATCAGATTGGATATGTGATTGAGAATCTAGGAAAGGAAGTAGATGATGATGATCAAATGGAATTGATCACATCCTTGAAAAAGATCATTGGAAAGAAAAAAAAAAGTTAAAAGTCTTGAATGATGTCTAAAGGAGCTTACTGAGAAGTTACAAGGTGTTGTAACTACACAAATTGCAAAAGCTAACCCTCTGGAGAAAGAAGAGAAAGTAATGAGCACTTTTGACAGTGAGTTCACAACTTTGTCTGATATAGAAAAAGTGAAAGCTCAGGCAGCCTATGAGGCCAAAACACTCTTGCACATCAGTCAGAATATCAAGAATGATATCAACAATCTTGATATCTGTATAAAGGACTTAAGGAAGAATTTAGAAATAGGAAAATATTTGTACATTCAGTGTACAAAATTAGAGACCCTTGTTGCAGTAGAAGATCAGAAAATGAAGATGAAGGAAGTAGAAATTTAGAATGAAACCACCCTTCTTTCTAGCCCCACTGTAAAGGTATTTGATGTTGAGAAGAAGATTCGTAAGTTATTTGATGAGATCAGAGTTTTGCAAGATGAAAAGGACAAAAAAATGAAAAGATTCAGTCTTTTAAGAGAGCACACTTCTATGAAGTTGAGCATTATTGAAGGGAAATTGGAAGAATGTCTTTTAGCTAAGACGTCTTTTTAAAAGTTTAGTCTTGAGAATCTCCAAGCATGTGAGATAGCATCTTATGGATTATGCGCACTACTCGGTGTGGCAGACTCTATTAAGAAATCATGGGAGAAAGAGTTAGAGGCAATAAAGATTGACTTTGCAGATTGTGTTGCAAGCCTACCGGCTTTGCAATATTGAAACAAGGTATAAAGCTTTTTGAACACAGTTTTGTAACCCTCCTTACCTTTATTTTGTCATTGTTGTCAAAGGGGGAGAGATATATATCAGAAAATTGATAAGGATTAATACTCTTAGGGGGAGTAGTGTACAAAGATAATATTTTTGGAGTTATAAGGATAGTATATATATTTTATACTATGGCCATAATTTTGAAGTTTTTGAGTTTAACACTTAGCCAATTTTCTCATATGTTGCCACCAATGACAAAGGCGGAGATTGTTGGCAATTTGGCTAAGTTGGTTACATAGATGTTGTCATTATGGCAACATATGATCTACATGAAGATCACACAGGTCAGAGAGCTAGTATGTCAGAGTGCAATGTAAAATTGTCTAAGTATGAGAGTGTTTTTTTGCTAGTAAACCAGCAAACAGATTTGTTTGGTGACATTGATTGGAGTAAGTTCAATGCTTGCACACTTGAACATAGACTCTATGGTGACTATTGAAGACTCATCTTAGAGTGCAAGTCAGTACGACATGTATAGAAAGAGTTATGAGTGTTTTACTAAAGATAGTGTTAAGCCGACAGGACAAAATTTGAAGACAGAATCGATAAAGAGTTAAGGGATTATTTTGTTTATCAAAATAATGTCTTAATAATATAAAGGGATGACATCCTAGATGTTAACCCTTGGATAAAGTTATTTTTTAATATGGCAGCCAACCAGAAAAGTTATTAGCCTTAATAACTTGTATAAATGTAATTCTAAATTGTAAAGAAAGAGACAGATATAGCAATAGTGATATAGTGATATGATGCGAAATATGATTTACACATAATTGCGATAGTGAAAGAGTAGTGAAGAGATATTTATGCAAGTAGTATAAGGTTATGTACCTACCTTGACCTCCTTTTGTAATCAGTAATCATTGTATATTACTTGTTTGGGCAGTGGGCTCATATGGTAATCACATTTTGTACTGACAACTCCTAATAGAGTTGAGGCTTCTAATAAGGCCTATATTCCCTTAACTAGGACTGAGACACTATATGCTTGTAATAGACTCCTAAAAGGGTCAACATCCTTAATAGGATACTTTTGATTAGTGGATCTTTGTGGGTACCATCCCCACCGGGGTTTTCCCTTGGCCAGGGTTTCCTTGAGAAAAAATAATGTGTTATGAGTTCTTTTATTTTATTTCTATTGTTTAGCTTTCTATGTTATGCATGTATTAAGATTATCTATTATATCCATAATTGGGCAAAAGTAAAAGTTTATGGAATATTGATTCACCCCCCCCCCCTCTCAGTATTCCCTATTTCTAACACAATGGGTGATTGTTAATAAAGAGTAGAAACTAGATTCTATGACAGATAAAGACTGTAAAAAAATAGATAAAAAGGATCACAACACTATTTATTTGTTTTTATCTAATTTTTTTTATTGAATGTTTCAAATGAAACTACTACATATAAATTATGGAAATAGAATCAAAGAGATTTACAAAACTAAGAGTTTTGTTAACAAGTTATTTCTAAAAATAAAGATATATTCTTTTAAAATGAATGATGGAGAGTCAATTATAGAATAATGGGATTCATTTAATCTATTTTTTAGTCATTTCTAGTCAAATAGTGTAAGGATTGATGAATAGGATAAATGTATTATCTTATTATGTTTATTTCTTGACTCCTAGGATAACCTTACTATTGTAATTAGTGGTTCATTTTCAGATAGTTGGACGCCCTTCTTGGAAGTTTAATTTTAGAGAAAATGAGAAGGAGGACTTGAGAGGGGTCTAAAGATGTATTGGATGTGTGAGGTAGATCTTAGGAGAAAGGTAAGGACTAAAAGAAGGGTAAAATGGACAAGTCTAAGGATCATTATAAGTACAAGGGAAGGTCTAAAAAACTTGGTAAGATTATATTAAGGTTTTGTGACTATGGTAAGTGGGGGAATCTCAAAAAGAAATATAAGAATAAAAAGAAAATAAATGATGATTCCTCTATGGATAAATCCATTTGTGATTAGGCTACTATTTTTTTTTTAATTTCTTCTAATATGAGTTATGATGAATCCTTTTCTATAGATTCAGGTGCAATTACCACACAAATCCAAACAAGGAGTATTTTTTAGCTTATTTAGTCTATGATTGTGAGGAAGTTTTCCTTGTAGATAATAGCAGATGAAAAATTATGGGTTGAGGAGAGGTAAAGTTAGTTTTTATTGATGGAAGGGTTGAAACCCTCAAAGAAGTACTTATTGTACATCATTTATTTAGCTTAAAAAATTATTTTTGTATCTTAACTTAATGATTCAGGGTTGCATGCTAATTTTGAAAAGAGTGGTTTCAAGTTAATCGAAGGGAATTTGGTTCTAGCTAGGGGTAATAGGTTTGGTACCCTATTTGGACTTTATGCTTCTACATTTTTTTATCTTTGGTAATGTAACTAATAAATTTGTATCATGAAAGTTATGGCACTAGAGGATGGGTCATCTTGGTGAAAAGGGTCTCAAAACTCTCATTAAAAAAAAATTGTTGATTATTTGTTAGGTTACTCTGGTGATTTTAATTTTTGTAAAAATTTATGTGTATGGAAATAAATATTTGTATCTTTTAAGTTTGGAAGTACTAGAGCCAAATAATTTTTTGAGGTAATTAATAGTGATGTCTTTGGTCTAGTGGATGTTCCATCTATTATAAAATCTTGCTAGGTCATGTTTCCTTTATTGAAGACTATTCTATATATTTTTGGAATTACCTTTTAAAGGAAAAATCTTTTTTTTTCTTCTATATATAAAGAGTCTAAAACTCTTGTTGAGAATTAGACATAGAGAAAAGAAAAGGTTTTAAGAATAGATAATGGTGATGATTATTCATCTAATGTATTTGAGGACTATTGTAATAATGTAGTCATTGTTAGGAAGAAAACAACTCCATTTACCCCATAACAAAATAGAGTTGGAGAGAGAATGAATATGAATTTAATATATAGAGATAGAAGCATGTTGAGTAGTGTAAAACTGGAACAAGACTTTTGTGCTCAAGCAACTCACACTACTTGCTATTTAATTAATAGGTCACCTACTTCTTCTCTTTTTGATAAAACCACTTATCAGATATAGATAAGTAAATGACCATAAGTTTCTCAATTTAGAGTTTCGGCAATGAGGCTTATGTTAATGTTCCTAAAGAAAAATGTTCTAAGCTTGATTTCAAAGCTAACAAATGTATTTTTGAGCTAATCTTTAAAAACATTAAGGCTTGTAATATTTTCCATCCCTTAGAGATGAAAATGGTATATTCTAAAGCTATAATTTTCAAGGAGATAAAGGAATTCAAGAATGATGGAAAACCTCAGTTAAAGCTTAACAATATACTGTAATTTTATATTAGGGTTCAACTAGAGAAAGATACAAAGGAAGAGAAACCTCAAGAGGATGCACATGTAAAAAACCATGGTGAGTATGGAGGTGAAGAAGAAGGGTTAGAGATAATTTTGAAGATGAACAACTTCAGAATCTTGTTGCACCTCAAAGAATATCTAATAGAAAAATTAGACCTATTGATAGGTATGGATATAGACCATCTTATTTTCATTGTAGTTTTTATTTAGCTTGTACTGAGAATGAACCTAGATCTATGAAAGAGATCTTATTTTCATATGAACATGGACCTTTTTTAGAGGAAATGAAAGATAAAATAAAGGCTTTGTTAGAAACAAAAGTCCACCAAGATAAATGAGAGGGGGGCTTAAATAGTTATCAGATAAAAAAAAGTTATAATACCATTAAAATATTTCAACCATGTAACCAATATAAACAAGCAGCATAGAAAGATAAACATACACCATGACACAATATATGTTAACTAGGGAACCTCTTGATCAGAGAGTAAACCCCGGTGGGGATGGTACCCACAAAAGATGTACTAATATGAAAATTCCTTGTTTTAGGATGGACTCTATTAGGAGCCTTCTAAAATACATTCAGTACATATCAGGCTTTGTTAGGAGACATTGAATCCATGTTAAAGGATTCTAATCTGATTAGGAGTTATGGAAAGTAGAAGGACCCACTGTCGAAATAGCTTCAAGGGAAAGATCACTAAACTCACTATCCAACTTATCTCAGTACTAGTCAAATAGAATAATACCAACAATTATTAATTTCCACAACATATCTTCACTCCTTTAACTATGCTAAAACCAGACCAACTACTTGACCAGATCTCAATAGCAGATCTTCTCAATTCGCATATCATGTTACTATTATACACTAAGTTTGCACCCTTGTTTCAAGCTCTCGTAGTCTTGATAACCTAGTATAACATGGGAATCATCTCCAGGTTGTGGGACCTATGCTAACTGAGATGAGACTTCTAGGTTCTAGGCTGGTTCCTCTTGGATAATCACCTTAATTTTCTTTTAGACATGAAAGTAAATTTTGGAGGGAAAGGGATAGAAGGAATGCTTGGAAAGGGAAAAGACTGAAAGAAAACTACCTACTAGGCGATACACCAAAATTAGGGGTATGAATTGCAGCATACAGGGATAGAATCAGTGAAAGGCTTAGGTATAGTAGGTCACAACTTATTGAATAGGCTTGCATAAGTGTTTCATAGGAGGGTCTGAACATAAGCCACAACCTATGACCTGCAAGCAGACATTCACTTCTGCAACTCGGTGTAGGATTGAGACAAGACTATTAGGGGGTTGAAGTATACCCACAAAAACATCTAAATCAGATCAAACACAATAACACACACAATTATAGAAAGTAAGAGGGATCAGGAACCCTAAGTTGTCATTGAAAATATGCATAGAATTCAATTCATTAAGAGATGAACTCAAACAAGGAAGCATAGGGACATGAAGAATTGTCACAAAATTCCTCTGCAATATTTGAATTTATCAATGGGAGAATATAACTATAGAAGCCAAAGGGAAAAGAAAATGCCACAGATAACTCTTAAGAAAGATGAATTTTTTTTACAATTTTATAACTCTATTTTTACAGGAAAAGTAAATTCTGAGCTCAAAAGCTCCAAAAATATGTTATATACATCTCCTTTTTTTGCACGTAGGTAGGAGTTAAAACCTAACTAGGGTTAAAATATTTACAATATAATAACCAACCCTAAATCTATCACCTCTCATCAAAATCTCTGAGAACACTAGTAATCAGATCAAATCTTTCTTTGCATGTTGATCCTAGTACTAAGCCCACCTGCAGACACAACTACCTCGATCAATCTACCCACCTGCAACTCGGCTTCGTCATGAAGGCTCTCAATCTAATCCTGAAGATATTTGGGTTTAAAATGATTAACCTTGCAAAAGGTGGTGCTAAGCTCATTAAAGCCTCAACATGACATGGTACTCTATAAAATCCACAGCGCCGATGATCAAATCATCTATCATCATCCTTCCAACCATACCTATCCTAAAGAATTAAATCCCAGCTACTCAAAATGTCATGCATGGCCGCAAAAATGAAAACCCTAGCAAAAATCTTCGTAGAAGATTCAAATTCAAATGGTAACGGCTAGCAGAGCTTCAAATTAAAATGTAATCATTGATGTGAAATTTCCCCAATAGATGAACAGCTGCGATGCACCTTTTAAAATAGTCTAAAACCCTTTTGACAAGTCAAATGCCACCATGGAAGTTAGCAGCCAATCGGAAGTGAGCAAATCAGTGTGATAGGGTAGACCTTTGACCCATGGCCCTGAGATTGCATTAGATGGTTGTCATTATACCGCAATGCTAAAGGATGAGCATCTTGACCAAACGGTATAACAATGACTGCAAGATCAAATCAAGTGCTAAATGCTTTGAAGAAGATTGACCCCACGAGCCCGCTGACAAACTCCATGTTGCACACTCACCAACCAATCAAACACTACCAAATGGATCCACATTGTACTCTTTCTGACATCAGACCCACTATCTTTTTTATCTTCATCAGATGGTTGTCGTTATACCGCTAGCTTAAATAGCGTGCATCTTACCTTGGCGATATAACGATGATCGTCGATCCTACTTGGAACTTAATCCTTTGAGGAAGCTGACCCCACTGACAAACTTCCACCTATTCAAAACCCTAGCCAATTAGGAGTGAGCACATCAGAAAAGAGGACCCATTGTTAGAGCTGTGGCAATAAAGTAGCATCAACAGCTGTCACATGATCGCAAGGGAAAGGAATATTCCTTGTGAACATGTGACAACCATCGATCTTTGAGGAAAGATAGCCACCGGGCCCCGCTGACACCTCTCCATTTCACTAAACTCACTGCCAACCAGAAACAGACACCTCAGACTACGTGGCAATGGACCCACTGATAGTAGCTTTACGTCACAAAAGATAATCAGTGGTCAGTGCATAATCTCATGGCTCTGATAGAACGCATGAGATCATATGCTAACCGTTGGATCAAAAAGGTGTCAAAGGGCCGGGCCCAGGAGATATAAAGGCTGAAAACATTAGAAAAGATTAAGCACTGGGACTTAGGAAAAATTAAAGCGCTAAGCGCAAGAGACTTAGGGAATTATTAAAGCACATGGAGCCTTTGAGACTTTAGTGGCCAAAAAGGTAATGAAAGAATATAACAAGCCAAAGAGATTTTTAGGGTTTTCTACCTGCAACGGCTAGTTTTATGAATTTTTTAACCTGCAGACCAGAGAGTTAAAAGGATTGCAGAGGCTAGAGGGTTTGCAATGAAGCCATGAAATTTTTAGGGATGCTTGGCAGGGTTAAAATAGGGACCTAGGGATATATTTTAGCCAAATTTGTATAGAATAGGAAAATTATGGTAACATTTTGGTGATTTCTGCTGGATGTCAGCCTACTAGACATGGAAAACCAATGGCCTATAAACAATCCATTGGGCATGGGGTCATCAAAAATAAAAAATTCTCATAGGGAGATAGAACTAAAGCTGTGCTCAGGGAACTTCTTGGAAAAAGGAAACTAACCTAAAAAGTAGGGAAAGAAAGAAGGAAAACACATATTTACAAGAATTTATAGAGAGGGATTAACCTAAAAGCAGGGCTTCAAGTGGAAACCATTCACTGATATTGGCAAGGCATCTCCTTCAAGGGTTGATAGTTGAAAAGCATTAGACCCCTTGCACTCTATTATAACAAATGGTCCACCCCAGAAGGAATCAAACTTGGTATGTCTACCAGGCCTTGATTTGAACTCATCCCATTTGAGGACTACATCCCCAACTTTGAAATTTTTGTTTCTGGCTCTTTTATCAAAACTTTTCTTTGTTTGGATCTGATGGAATTCCATATCCTACATTGATTTATCTATGATCTCTTCCAACTCCATCAACTAAGCATATCTGTTCTGCAAGGGATCTCCTTCTTCAAATAGGGCATACTGAGTAGCCAAGTCCAGACCTGGCAATTCAACTAAGATAGACAACTTGGCCTCTCTGCTTTACACTAACACATAAGGAGAATTCCCAATAATCTTCTTTGGAGTAATTCTATCTATCCATAAGGCAAACCTAAGTTTAGTATGCCAATCCCTTTGGTTGTCTTGCATAGTCTTCTTGATTATCTTAATCAAATTCTTATTTGTTGATTTTGCCAAACCACTACCTTGGGGGTAGTAATTGGAACTGGTATTCAAATAGATGCCATTCTTGACTACCCACTCTAAGACTTTAAGGCCTATGAATGCCAATGCATTATCTAAAATTATGGAGTCTGGAGTGCCAAACCTATGGATTATATCATCATAAAAACTTAAGACAACACTCTCATTTGATTCTTTTAAAGAAATTTTTTATGTCCATCTAGTGAAGTAATCTGTTGTAGTGATTATCCATTTATGGCCTACACTAGATGGAGGATTGATCATGCCAATGAAGTCTATACCCCATTTCATGAAGGGTTGCTCTATTTTGACTGGCTGTAGGGGCAAGGTTGCAAGCCTTTCTTTTCCCGCAAAAATGACACACTTGATGCATTTCCTCACATACTCATGACTATCCTTGAAGATAGATGGCCAATAGTATCTAGCCCTCATGATTTTAAAAGTAGTAGTCCTAGGAGAAAAGTGACCTCCAGAAGGTCCATCATGAAACTCAAATAGAACATCAGCTATCTTTTCTAAATCTATGCATCTTAAAAGGACACCACTGTGATCCTTTCTAAAAAGAACTTCATCTATCATCACAAAAGGAATAGATTATAATCTATAATATCTTCTTTTTGCTGAATCCAAACCTGTAGGACATTGTCTTGTCTTCAAATAATTGATCATATTAGGCAACCATCTTGTTGCCTTAGCATGTTCTTCTATAGAATGCACAACCAAAGATGCATCCATTTTCTCTGATTTCTTTGAACTTTCATCCCCTGCCAAATGTTCACAAAGACCTCTTCCTCTAACTAGCTTTGTAGTTTGAATATCTATGTCATACTCCATCACCTTGGTGATCCAACCAACTCTTTTCTCATTTCGGTCCTTGGAAAGAAAAAATTCTTTGACACTTGGATGAGTAACTTTCAAGTGTACCTTGCTATGGGTCAACAAATATCTAAACTTTTTAAGGCTTTTTACCACAACAAGTACATGTTTTTCTACAAAAGAGTATCTTTATTCATACTCCTCTAAACCTTTGCTAAAGAAAGAAATAGGCTACTCCAATCCTTCTAAATTTTATTGGGTCAACATTGCAGATATAGCATCATGACCTCCATAAGAATAAAGGATAAAATCCGTATTCAAATTTGGGTTTAAGAGGGTAGGAGCTTCTGTTAAGGCCTCTTTGATAGCTTGGAAATTGACTCTTCCTTCTTTGGTCCAACTAAAAGCTGAACTCTTCTTTAACATGGCTATCAAAGGCTTGAGTAAGTCTGCAATGTTAGGAAAGAACCTCCTAACAAAGTTAATCTTTCCTATGAAAGATTGGAGACTTTTCTTATGATGTGGAAATGGTAGATCTAAGATAGCTACAATTCTCTCAGGATCTACTATGATCCCTTCTTTGGATACTACATATCCCAACAATTTTCCTTCATGAACTGCAAACACACATTTCTTGGGATTAAGAGATATCCCAAATTCTCTACATCTTTCAAAGATCTTCCTCAAATGTTTGATGTGATCTACTACATGTTTAGAATAGATAGTTATGTCATATAAGTAGACTAGTACAAACTAGTACATGAGGCTTTTAAAGGCCATATCCATTGTCTTTTGAAATATAGCACCTGCATTTGACAAACCAAAGGGCATCTTTTGATAAGCCATGGTTCCCCACTTGGTTGTAAATGCAATCTTGTATTGATCCTCTTCATTCACTAAGATCTGATTGTATCCTGAATAGCCATCCAATAATGAAAATCTCTCAGATTCGGAGACACATTATAAGATTTGTTCCATAGAGGGTAGTGGATGGCGATCTTTTAATGAGGCTCTGTTAAGATCCGTGAAGTCAACACATAATCTCAACTCCCCACTCTTCTTCCTGATAGGAACAAGGTTAGAAACCCAACTAGTATGCTTAATGGGGTAGATGATACCACTTTTTATTAATTTGAGCACTTCCTTATGCATGAGTGGCTCAAGCTTGGGATTAACAGGGCTTTGCTTTTGCCTTACTGGTTTGGCATTAGGTTCTAACTCAATAGTGTCCTGGGAAAAGGCAGGATCAAAACCTTTGAGGTCTTCATACTACCATTCAAATACATCACTGAATTCTTTGAATAACTGAGTGTAAGCTTGCTTCTCTAATTCAGTGTTTACCTTTCCAAATTGAAAACTCTTACCTAGCTCCAACTCTAATTCAACACAATGTTCTTGTTGGACTACCAGGCCAGCTTTGTTTTTCTTGACTTCATCATCCTTATTGAAGACAACCTCTAATGTAAGAAGACCTCTCAGCATCTTATTAGATTTAAGTTGTATCACTTGATCAGCATAGTTTTGTGATAGCCTATCTTGATTATGCTCTGAAAAAACATCTTCTTCAAACAAGAATTACAGAATTTGTTCATCATAGTCAAACACTTTCCAATTGACATCATTATCAGGAATAGAGGGTCTGACTATCACCTTGATATGCTATTGGTCTACTTCTTTTGAAATGCTATTTGGAATGTCATACTGAGATCCAACTGCACCTAACCTATCTGCTTTTTTATTTAGTTTCCTAAGGATAGAAACAATATTGAAAGCACAAAATTCTTCAATTGCATCCCAAAATCTATGTTTTTATGCTTTCAAAGTGTCATTTTTGGTTGCACTTATCCCTCTCACTTGGCTGACAACTAATTCACTGTCACCATAAACTATTAAGGCCTTAAGCCCTCTTTTTCTAGCCCACTCTAGTCCATTGACTAGACTTTCATACTCTGCAGTATTGCTAGTGCAGGAGAAACTGAATCTAAAGGTAGTATAATACCTTCCTCCTCTTGGTGACACTAACATAGCACCACCACCAGAACCATGTCTACTTCTAGCTCCATCAAAAAATAGTTCCCAAATCTAATTGCTTTGATCCTCTGAATCAGTGTCTTCTTTGAGGAGGCTTGGCTCTATGGATCCACCTTCTTGTATCAAATAACTTCCCAAACCAAAATCCCAAATAAGATTTTCTTGGGCCTCTGAAGCTCTCTCACCTAGAAAAATATTAGGATACTTTCTATCTTGGTGCTTGCTTCACTAATAGTTTGGAACTCACTGTTATCAAATATGGGGCAATTTGCATTGATGGTATTGGACACATATGGTTCTATATGGTGTGTTGCTAATGGTTCTAGCTTAATGGTGACCTTGGTACCATACCTTGTATGAAATAGCATGTGAGACTAGTCAAAAGATAGATAGCCTCCTATCTTGGCTGTAAACTCCCTTGACAAACATATAGAAAATAATGCAGGGAGATCTATGATATATATATCAAGGTGGATGGAAAAATTAGGACTAGCATGTAGGATTAGACTGGTATCCTTGGCCATGCCTATGGTCTTGATTGAGGATCCATCAAGTTGGGTAACCTTCTTTTGGAAGGGCTCATATTTTAGTCCTAATTGGTCTGCCACCTTCTTAGGCATTACAGTGCTAGTAGCTCCACTATCTACCATACAATTATTTACTAAAGATTTTTCAATAATTAGAGATACATAAAAGGGAGGTGGTTTGAGTTCCTACCTTGTGTGGCATTGCCTTTGGAGTTGCTACTTGGAGCCTCCTTTTCTTGATCAGTGTTAACCAACATTGGCTTTGCAATTTCTTTTGTAGGTTGAGGAGTTGCCACTTCAGTAATGGCCTTCTTCAATATCTTAGGTTGCCCTGGAAGAGCCAAAGAGTCCCACATGGACATGGTGACATTCACCTTCTTCATGTTGTCTACGATATTAAAATGTGTCATAGTGTGTACTCTCTATTATGCCTTTACTATGATGGGCTCCACTTCCTTGGAATGTTGGTCCTCTTTGCTTGTAATGACAAGAGCCTCCTTAGGTGTGATGGGAATAGCTTATTCTACTGGCTCTATAGATGTAGTGGCTTTGGCATTAGAATCTACTCTCTCCATGTCTTGAGCTCTTCTTTTTGCTCTTATATAGGCAACAAAAGCAACTTCTTCATTGACTCCATTGAAGTCTAGTTGTTCCCAATTGAAAAGAGCAATCTCATTTTCTTGTGATTCTTGTTGAGGGACTGATCCACTAGATGAAACCTCTGATTGAGCTTGTGAGGTAGTTTGAACCATTAGAGCTTGGCTCATCCATCCATTTGAACATGTAGCCTAATTATGAGGCTAATTACAAGGAAAACACCATTCATTATCCATAGCCATATTGTTTTGGCTAGGAATCATATCCCTCACTAGATTTGTAGAATTGAGAGGTGCGAGATTATATGGTTGGAATGGTCTTTGATTAAAACTTTTTCTTTGTCCTTGATACCCTCCTTGGTATGGTGGCCTGTTTTGCTAATAAGGCTATCCTTGATTTTGATATTGTTGATTAGGACCTTGGCCTTGTGTTTGAAAGGGTGGTCTGATCTCTTGACCTTGTTTCTTCAAATTTGTAACCTGTTTAGTCAAGGTCTACAACAAATTTTTCATTTCTTGCTGACTGCTCTATTGCTTATTCTTTATTTCTTGTAGCTCTTGAGAGAAACTAGCTATTAGCTCTTGACCACTAGTACTAGCCTAAGGTGCTAATATGGTAGGAAAAGGGGTAAATGGGGGCACTTGTGCAAGTGCAATGGGTTGAAGGCTAGGAAAAATGGGCATTGGTGGCCTTCTAGCTATCATGCCTGCTTGAATCAAACAATTTTCAGCTCTGACAGCTATGTCAAAAGCCTGGGGTAAAGAAGTACCACCCATAGATTGGATCATGATAGAAATTTGACCATTCAAGCTTTGCAAGTAGTATAGAAAAGCATGGTCAGCTGATGGCCTTACTGATACTAGAATTCTATTCCATGTTTTGAGGAATCTACTATTGTAATCTGTCATTTGTTCTTGAGGGTCTCTCTTAATGGTTGTTAACTGCTCAACCAGAGACAAGTTATCTGATTTATCCTCAAAATGCTTACTTAATGCATCCCCTAATTCATCCCATGAAGTAATAGAACCAACAGTTAAAGTTCTAAACCATTCAAGAGCCTTACCTTTTAGAGAGGCTGCTAATAATTTTGTGGCCACATCCTCTTGAGTTATGTTGTGTATGCTGCAAATGGTGGTGACATCTCTTATCTGTTCAAAAGTAGTAGTTTTCCCTTCACCTATGAAATAAGGTATACTCTTTAGTGCCACCAAGGGCACATCATGATGTTGAGAAAAGGCTAATGGACTCCCTTGGTTGAATGGTGCAAAGGAAAACTATCTAGCCATTGTAGGAGCTGGAATCTGAAGATTAACAACTATATGGGTTGTATTTTCCCCTGGACTTGAATCTTCCTCTAGATCTCTGGTTAGAGATCTGCCTCTTCTTCTAGAATGAAAGGGAAAAGGTCTCCTTTTTGAGGTATCCAATGGTGTTGATTAAACTCTCCTTCTAGGGGATGTTCTTTGAGTTGACCTGCCTTTGTGACTTCTTCTTGAGGGCAACTCTAAAAATGTAGTGGGCTTTGAGCTCCTAGTCTCAATCTTTCTCATAAACCTTAAACAAGGTTGGCCTGGATCTTTGAAATTAGCGGAGTCACCAGATATACTTGATAGAACACTTCTAAAAGCTTGTATTATGCAATCTATATATCAGAGATAACATAATCTTCAAACAATAGTTTATTTTGTAGTCCCACCAGGCGTGCTAGAATTTTTATACATTGACACCAAGGTGGGGTATCCTTGAGCTTGAGTCTATACTAATAGTCCTTATGTATTGAACTTCTTTAATCCTTTTGTAGATGAACCAATAGGAATAGCTTTAAACATTAATATTATCTTTTACTGTCCCACCGAGTGTGCCAGAATTGTTATACACTAAGTTTTCACCCTTGTTTCAAGCTCTCATAGTCTTGATAACCTAGTATAACATGGGAATCATCTTCAAGTTGTGGGACCTATGCTAATTGAGATGAGACCTCTAAGTTCTAGGCTGGTTCCTCTTGGATAATCACCTTAATTTTCTTTTAGAAATGAAAGTAAATTTTGGAGGGAAAGGGATAGAAGGAACACTTGGAAAGGGAAAAGACTGAAAGAAAACTACCTACTAGGTGATACACCAAAATTAGGGGTATGAATTGCAGCATAGAGGGATAGAATCAGTGAAAGGATTAGGTCTAGTAGGTCACAACTTACTGAATAGGCTTGCATAAGTGTTTCATAGGAGGGTCCAAACATAAGACACAACCTATGACCTGTAAGCAGACATTCACTTCTGCAACTCGGTGTATGATTGAGACAAGACTGTTAGGGGGCTGAAGTATACCCACAAAAAATCTAAATCAGATCAAACACAATAACACACATAATTAAAAAAATTAAGAGGGATCAAGAACCTTGAGTTTTCATTGAAAACATGCATAGACTTCAATTCATTAAGAGATGAACTTAGACAAGGAAGCATAGGGACATGAAGAATTGTCACAAAATACCTCTGCAATGTCTGAATTTATCAATGGGAGAATATAATTGTAGAAGCCAGAGGGAAGAGAAAATGCCATAGATAACTCTTAAGAAAGATGAATTTCTTTTTACAATTGTCTACCTCTATTTTTATAGGAAAAGTCAATTCTAAGCTCAAAAGCTCCAAAAGTACATTATATACATCTCCTTTTTTTGCACATAGGCAGGAGTTAAAACCTAACTAGGGTCAAAATATTTACAATATAATAACCAATCCTAAATCTGTCAACTCTCATCAAAATCTCTGAGAACACTGGAAATCAGATCAAATCTTTCTTTGTGTGTTGATCCTGGTACTGAGCCCAGCTGCAAACACAACTACCTTGATCCATCTACCCACCTGCAACTCAGCTTCATCATGAAGGCTCTCAATCTAATCCTAAAGATATTTGGGTTTAAAATGATTAACCCTGCAAAAGGTGGTGCCAAGCTCATTAAAGCCTCAACACGACATGGTACTCTTTAAAATCCATGGTGCTGATAATCAGATCATCTATCATCATCTTTCCAACCATCCTTGTCCTGAAGAATTAAATCCCAGCTACTAAAAATGTCATTCATGGCCACAAAAATGCAAACCCTAGCAAAAACCTTCACAGAAGATTTGAATTCAAATGGTAACGACTAGCAAAGCTTCAAATTAAAATACAACCATCAATGTGAAATTTCCCCGATAGATGAATGGCTGCGATGCACCTTTTAAAATAGTCTAAAACCCTTCTAACAAGTCAAATGCCACCATGGAAGTCAGCAGCCAATCAGAAGTGAGAAAATCAGCATGACAGGGCAGACATTAGACCCACGGCCCTGAGAGTGCATCGGACGATTGTCGTTATATTGTGATGCTAAAGGATGAGCATCTGGACCAAATGGTATAACGATGACCACAAGATCAAACTGAGTGTTAAATGCTTTGAAGAAGACTGACCCCACGAGCCCGCTAACAAACTCCACATTGCACACTCACCAACCAATCAAATGCTGCCAAATGGATCCATGTTGCACTCTTTCTGACATCGGACCCACTGTCTTCTTTATCTTCATCAAATGGTTGTTGTTATACCGCTAGCTTAAATAGCGTGCATCTTACCTTGATGGTATAACGATGATCGTCGATCCTACTTGGAACTTAATCCTTTGAGGAAGCCGACCCCATCGACAAACATCCACCTGTTCAAAACCCCAGCCAATGAGGATTGAGCACATCAGAAAAGAGGACCCACTGTCAGAGCCGTGGAAATAATGCAACATCAACGGCTGTCGCATGATCACAAGGGCAAGGAATATTCCTTGCGAACACATGAAAACCATCGATCTTTGAGGAAAGATAGCCACCGGGCCCCACTGACACCTCTCCATGTCACCAAACTCACAGCCAACTAGAAATGGACACCTCAGAATACGTGGCAATGGACCCACTAATAGCAGCGTTACGTCACAAAAGATAATCAACGGTCGGCACATAATCTCATGGCCCTGACAGAATGCATGAGATCATACACTAACCGTTGGATCGAAAAGGTGTCAAAAGGCCAGGCCTAGGAGACATAAAGGCCAGAAACATTAGAAAAGATTAACTGTTGGGACTTAGGAAAAATTAAAGCACTAAGCACTAGAGACTTAGGGAATTATTAAAGCACGTGGACCCTTTGAGACTTTAGTGGCCGAAAAGGTAATGAAAGAATATAACAGGCCAAAGAGATTTTTAGGGTTTTCTACCTGCAACGACTAGTTTTATGAATTTTTTAACTTGCAAACTAGAGAGTTAAAAGGATTGCAAAGGCCAGAGGGTTTGTAGTGAAGCCATGAAATTTTCAAGGATGCTTGGCAGGGTTAAAACAGGGACCTGGGGATAGATTTTAGCCAAATTTGTATAGAATAGGAAAAAATGGTAACAGTTACAACATCAATTTATCTTTCTCAATTACATACATCAATTAAGGAAAATAATCCTTCCTTTATACCAAAATCAAATAATTACAAATGAGTCAGCCAACAAGGCTTAACAAAATACAAAATATAAATTGTTACACATTACATAATATTTGGGTATGTGCAAGATCATGGTATGCCAAACTAGGCCCTTAAGTGGCAATGAAAATTTAGAAAATCGGGTTTAGGCTAGTTGACATAAAAATTTGAACCAGTTATAAGTATTATATAAAAAATATGTAAGAAGAGAATCTATAGAAAATTGAATTTGGTTTCTAAGATAATAGACATTTTTTGAAAAATAATTATTCTATATGTTGGAAATTTCAAATTTCAATGTAGTAGTAGAAAAATTCTAGGAGAAAATAAGAAGTATGTGTATATCTAACCACCTTAAACACAATCCAATGATTATTTTATTTTACAATATTCTAGATATAAGTAGTAGACTCATGTCTAGATGTGACACATATTTTTTTGTAATTTATTTCCAAGTAAATAATTAATTATGATTTTTTTTCTACAACTTTATCATAATACAAAAACTCTCATGCCTAACCACGTTAACTTATTCTAGAATTTATCCTATCCTCTAGGTGAAAGAGGCTGAAAGGACTGCTAGAATAGCACAAAAAAAGAAAAAAGGTGCTCCCTAGGAGGGACCAGAGCCTAAAACCAATAGAGTCTGGAAGAAAAAAGAACATCTAGCTCCCAACCCAAAAAACAAGGATCCCAAGGATGTGGAGAAGCCCACATTGAATTAGAATGAAGAGACCTGTGGGGAGCCCCTCCCATGTATTTTGGGTCTGGATCAGGATTTAGCCAATCAGAAAGAATCAAAGGAAGAAAACAAGAATTAAGATCATATAGAAGGTGGAGACTTGTGCTCTGGCACCATCTTTGTTTCCTTGGTCCCGAAGTCCATAGCTCCTCTAGTAGATGCGGCTACTAGCCCTGTGAAGTAGGAATCTAGGAAGAACGAACAAATTAAGGACCTAATGGTCTCTTCTTCCCCAAATGAATTCAAAACCATGGTGGAGCTCTTTGCCAAGCATAAGGAAGACAAGGAGGGTTGGATCTCAGTTCACAAGAAGAAGAAACCAAGTAGTAGAGATCCATCTGTAGTTTCCCCTATAGCCACCAGAAGTAGGAATAAGGCTGAGGGAAGGGGTAGAATCCATACCCTATAAGGAAAAAGGACTACCCAGAAAAGGGAGGAAGAAGCGAGCTTGAAAAAAATGGATGGAAATTGGGTTTCTATCCATGCTAACTGCTCCTCCATGAAGAAATGAAAGTCATCTCTTGGAATATTTGTGGGCTCAATAGCTCACACAAGCAGGATGTCATTAGGAATATGATTAGAGATCACACACCGAGCATTTTCTTAATCCAAGAAACTAAAATGCAGAAGGATAAGTTAGAGAAAATAAATTTCAGTAAAGCTATGGAGAAGAAAGCCACTAGCTTAGAGGGAGCCTTTGGGGGCCTCATTACTATGTGGATCTCACATCACTCCAGAGCTAAAGTCATCCATGAAGGAGGTAACCTTCTTCTCATGCATTTCACTAGAATTAAAGATAATGAAAGTTGGTTCATTTTGAATATTTATGCTCCTAACTCTAAAAGAGATAGAAAGACCTATTGGAATAAGATAATCTCCATCATTGCCCAACTTAACTAGTTGAAAGGTATCATAATGGGGGATTTCAACACCCCTCTTAAAGAAGGGGAAAAAAAGGGAGGAATTGCACTGGATTCTAAAAGCAGACAAGACCTTATGGACCTCATCAATGACCTAGCCCTACTAGACATGGACCTTCTTGGGGCTAAGTTCACTTGGTCAAATAGGTGAACCGGAAGGGACTACATAAAATTTCATCTAGATAGGGCCCTGGTGTCTCTGCATTGGCTGAATAGCTATAGTCTTAACATCTCTGCCCTGGTTCATGTAGGCTCAAACCACTCCTCCATTATGCTTTCTCTGGACCAGATAGACAAGAGGAGTTTTCCCTTCATATTTGAAAAGATGTGGGTTTCCCATCCAAGCCTGCTTAATAAAATCAAAGAGTGGTGGAACATCTATGTGGAGGGTACTGCCATGTTTAGAGTGGCTAAAAAACTAAGGAACATCAAAAGCAATGTTAAAAAATGGAACAAAGAGGAATTTAGTCACATCTTTACCTCCAAAGATAAGACTCTCAATGATCTTAATTCTATCCACGAGGAAATCCAAAATTAGGGCTATGATGAAGAAAGATTGCCAAAAGAAAAATTCATACTCTTAGAGTACCATAACATAATTAGGCAGGAGGAAAGCTTCTAGAAATAGAGATCGAGGTCCATTTGGCTCAGGGAAGGAGACATAAATACTCATTCTTTCCATGTTTCCACCATGAGACACAAAGCAGCCAATAGGATTAGTAGAATCAAGAAGGGAGATCAAGCATTGAAGGAGGAAAATGATATCGTCGATGAGGCTATCTCTTAATTTTATCAGCTCCTTTCTAAAGATCAAGGCTTATCATATCAAAACCAGTCCTCTCTCCTGGATAACATACCAAGAATCATTACTGATCTTCAAAACAAAGACTTATGTTCTATCTCAGATATGATTAAAGTCAAGAAAGCTCTGGATTCTCTCCTAGGGGACAAAGCCCCGGGCGGATGGCTTCCCAATGTTCTTCTTTCACCTTTGTTGTGATGTTGTGAAAGATGATGTGGTACAAGTTGTGCAAGAATTTTTTGGCTTGAAGAATCTCCTCAAAGAACTCAATGCCACCTTCCTGATGCTTATTCCCAAGACCTTAGGAGAAGAATCCTTTGAGAAATTCAGACCCATAAGCCTATGCAATTCTTTCCTCAAGATCATCTCCAAGGTTATCACCATCAGGATTCTCACTATCCTCCCTTCCCTGATCTTGCAGCAGTAATATGGCTTTGTGCCTGGGAGACAGATTTTGGACTCCATTATGATGGTGCATGAAGTCATTCATTCATTAGAAGAAGGAAAAAGGGAAGACTTTCTTGTCAAACTTGACCTCTCCAAGGCCTATGACTGGGTGGACTGGTAGTTTCTTCTTAAAGTTCTAAGAGCTTTTGGTTTCAACTCCAATTCCTGTAAGCTCCTCTTTCAAATAATCTTGACCCCTTCCTTGGCCATCATGATTAATGGCTCCCCATCTACTTTCTTCAAACCCATAAGGGGTCTAAGATAAGGGGACCCTCTCTCCCCCATTCTCTTCATTATTCTTGTTGAAGGCCTTGGGAGATTTATTTTGGATTCCAAATTGAATGGGGATCTCAAAGTCATCAAACCCTCATTTGGTGACATTGTTTTCACACACTAGCAATTCATGGATGATACCATTCTTGGGGGTGAGGTTAGAGTGGTGAAGGATATTCTCAAGAACTACACCAGGGCTACAGGCCAATTTATCAACTGGAACAAAAGTGCTCTCTTCTTTATCAACAGTCCTGAAGAAAGACAAAGGAAAATTGCTCAAATTTTGGGGTGCAACATTGATACCTTACCTTCAACCTACTTGGGGCTACAGTTAGGTCTCAAGCCTCTAGAAGCCTTCTGGAACAAACTGATTGATAGATTTAACAGGAAGCTAGCTGGTTGGAAAGGGGTCATCCTCAGCTAGGCTGGTAAGATCCAACTAGTAAAGTCTACTTTACAAAATCTCCCCACCTACACCCTTAGCCTTTTCCCCATCTTGGCCAAAGCTGTGGAAGCCATGGAAAGAATCTAGAGAAGATTCCTTTGGTCTGGAGCTGAGGACCATAAGCACATTCCCCTAATTGCCTAGAAAAAAGTGTGCCAACCTAAAATTGCTAGGCACTTAGGGTTAAGGAAGTTGAGACCTTTCAACAAAGTCCTTCAAGCCAAACAAATTTGGAGAACTTTTAATAGCATTGGTGAGTGAAGGGACACATTTGAAGAGAAATATCTCTTGCATAACTCTATCCACATATTTTTTGAAGAGACAGAGTCCCATAAATTTTTTCTTATTTGGAATAGTCTCCTTGACACCAAGGAGTTAGCTAAATCTAGAGCTAAGTGGAAAATTGGAAATGGCCATTCTATCAATTTTTGGTAGGACAACTGGCTTGAGATGGGTAGCTTGAGAAATATTGATTCTTTTTACACTTGGAGACATGGCTTCTCTCAAACCTTCGAAACTCAGGTCTATAATTATAGAAGGGATGATAAATGGGTGGATCTTACTTAGATCTCTCAGGACCTAGCTTCTTTGATGACGGCTCTCACTATGGTTACCCTATCTCCCAAGCAGGACAAGATCATTTGGGAGGACTCTTTAGATGGGAATTACACAATAGCTTCAGCCTATTCCTCGTTGACTAACCAAATCAATGAATTAAATCCACTGTGGGCCAATGCTTGGATCCTTGGTCTCACACCCAAAATCAATATCTTATTTTGGCTTCTACTACAGAACCATATCCTTACTTTGGACAATCTCATCAAGTGTGGATTTTAGTTCACCAACAGATGTGTTCTATGTAAATATCAAGAGGAAACTGTGGATCACCTATTCATCCATTGCTCCTTTGCTAGTCATATCTGGCATCTCCTCGTTACAGTCTTGAATCTTTCATGGTGCTTTCCCCATTCTTTCAATGATCTCGTCTCCCAATGGGATTTCAAAAGGTTTGATCAAGAGTTCAGGTTACTCTGTACTTGGATTATCCCTCATTTTTGTTGGGGGATCTGGAAGGAGCGCAATAATCACATCTTTTGCGATAGTTCTACTCCTAAAATTATCTTTGAAAAAATCACTCATGCAATTAAGGAAAACTTCTTCTACAGTGGTAAACCTAACCCTTTTGTAGGAATTTCCCAAGCTGCTACATAGGATAAGAGACAGAACTGTGTGTAGACTAGCCCTCTGACTAGCTGGACCAAAGCCAACTTTAATGGCATGACAAAAGGGAACCCTGGTCAATCTAGGAGTGGTGGAATTATCAAGAACAACTTTGGAATCGACACAATGGCTATTAGCTTCCCCTTGGGAGCCCAGATGAATCAGTATGTTGAAGCCAATATGGCTCTTCAAATCACCAAACTTGTGAAAGATCAAGGAGTTAAGTGGCTTTGGCTAGAAGGTGACTCAATGAACATCATCAATTGCCTCAACCTCACTCACCCTCCCTCTTGGTCTATAGCCACCATTATTATTGAAACTCTAGCCATTCTCAACAACTTTGACAAGGTGTTCATATCCTATGTGTATAGGGAAGCCAATGGTGTAGTTGACTAGTTTGCCAACTTGGCAGTCACTAAGGATGCTAAGAAGATATGGAATAATGCAGATGACTTTCCCATAGATGTGAAGAGCATCCTAGATAAGCATAGACTCTAGTGCATTGAAGGATCTATCTTACAAGCTTAGCCCCTCACTCTTTGTTTGGTCCTTCCTTCTCTTCAAATTTCTAGGCAGCGCCCTAGCTATCTCTAGCCTTGCCTGTCCTACTCTGCTATGGTCTTCCTGCCCTAGCCTTTTTGTGGCCTATCTCTTGTTTGTTCTATTTGGTATTGTTTCTTTTGCTCTAAACTTGTGGGTTTCAGGCACCCTGTAAAACCTGTTTTACTTAATAAAAAACTTATTCTAAAATTTGTCAAATTGAAAACTTTTTTTATTTTTCTTGTAGTAGGAGAATCGTAGAATGTGACACATGTTTTTAATTTCAAAAATGTTATAAAGTTTGAAGTTAATATTTTGAAATGATAATATTTTTTATAAGATTCTAGATAAAAGTGGTAGACTTGTGTTTGGATGTCATGTATATATTTTTGTATTTTTTTCCATGTAAATTATTAATTATGATTTTTTTGCTACAAATTTTCCTGAATATAAAAGATCTCATGTTTGACCATGGTAACTTAGGCTAAACTTCAACAAATTGAAAGAATTGTTTTTTATTATTGTATTAGGTGAAGCATACAATGTGATGTATATTTCAAATTTTAAAAAAATTATATTGCTTGAAATTTATAGATGTTTTTCAAAGATTCTATCAACCAAGAATTATTTTTCACATAACCACTTTTTGGCATACCATGATCCTATACATACCCATTTCATAATCACATAAAACTATCTTCTTTCAAACTAAATAATTCTTCACATTTTTTACCTCTGACTATTTTGTCTCATCCAAGTCACCTCTGAAATGTCATCGACCTCTATTCAACTTCACATGTCGAGATTCTATCCCGATTAGGAGATATAATCTAGCTATCACAAACCGCTTCTTAGGAACACTACCAGAATACAGTTTCCACTAAATCATACATAACTCTCATGAATAATTGAATTTTTGTACGTGCTCTTAACTATAATCTCAGGACACAATATAGAATCAGTCCTCAACTTCGTATAGCTTTATCTATAATTCACCATGTGCGCCAATACAAATATTGTCTACTTCTCTGCTAATCTCCAGTAGATCAAGGCATTGACATCAATGACAAACATAGTCATGAATGCAACATACAACTACTACAGAATGACTCTAAATACTCCCCCATATGATATATTTAGGATTCATTCCTAACAATCTCCCCCATTGGCATTCATGGGAACATATATGAAAAAACATCCAAGTTCCATAAATACCAACCATAATACTATTGATCTGTATTAAATTTTCAAGTCCTCTTGATCAAACAAATCACTCAACAAATGTTTTTCATTTACTATCCTTCTCCCCCATTGACATAAATGACAAAGTAAGCATCAATATGTCAATCCACAAGCTCTAATGTCAAAAGACACTATTTAGAAAATACATTCACACAAGTCCTTCATGACTCAGCTCAAAAATAAACATACTCCCCTATAGAGGAAGTATCAACATACAGTCTAGAAAAATAGTACTCTTATACCACTAGACTGATTCAACTCTCTGCATCACTACTCAAGAGTAGGATGGGGCATAACCCCAAGAATACCTCTCAAATTCTCAAGTGTATTGTTAGGTAATGGATTTGTAAATATATCTACAATCTTCTCTTTTGTACTAATATACTCAAGTCTGAATTATTTTTCTAGAAATTTTTCTCTTACAACATGATACCTGATTTCTATATGATTTATTTTAGAATGCAACATAGGGTTCTTAGACATGCTTACTCTACTAGTTTTATTATAATGTATGATAACAAGCTTATTGAACTTGATTCCAATATCTGTCAACATTTATCTCATCCATATTATCTTATTACAATTATTTGTTGTTGCTACATATTCTTCTTCTACTGTACTCTTTGAGATAGAGTTCTATTTCCTTATCCAAGAAACCAATCTTCCTCCAAGAAAAATTATCAACCACTTGTACTCTTTATTTCATCAATACTACCTCCCAATCTACATCTATATATGCACATAGGGTAAAGTCATCTGATTTATCTTACCATAACCCATAGTTAGTTGTTCCTTTAAAATATCTAGATACTCTTTTTACTTCCACATAATGTAACTCTTTAGGATTAGCTTGAAATATTGCAACAATTCCAACTGCATGTGATATATCTAGTCTTGTATGAGTTAAATATTGTAATCCTTCAATCATGGGTCTGTACTTCTTTTATTCAACTACAAGATTTTTATTTGTGCTAAATAACTTATCACTGGTTACCATAGGTGTACCAACAGGTCTACAATTTTCCATTCCAAATCCCTACAAGTCTTTCAGATATTTTGTTTGACATCAAAAAATACCATCACTATTTTGTGCTATCTGTAATCCTAAAAAATATTTCATCTCACCAATCATGCTCATCTCAAATTCTATCTTCATTTCATCAGCAAATTTATCACTAACTTCATCTTCTCCTCCAAAGTTAATATCATCAACAAATATAACTACAATCAATAATCCATTCTCAATCTCTTTTAGATAAAAATTATTGTCTGTGGTGCCTTTAGTGAATCCTAATTTTATTAAATATTTATCTAATCTTGCATACCATGTTCTATGTGCTTGCTTTAATCCATAGAGAGCTTTGTTCGGTTTACATACGATGTATCCTTCTTGAGTTAAAGGAAAACATTCAAGCTTCTCAGTGTAGACTTCTTCCAATTCTCTATTTAGAAATATTGATTTCACATCCATCTGATACACTCTGAATTTCTTATAAGCTACATAAACCAAAAACATTCTTACTGCTTCAATTATTGCAACAGGTACACATGTTTCCTCATAATCAATTCCTTCTTGCTGTGAGTATCCTTTACATACCAATCTTTCTTTGTTACTTACCACTTTCCCTTGTTCATTCATCTTGTTTCTGAATACCCATTCAGTTCCTATAAAAAAATTATCTTTAGGTCTAGGGACCAATTCCCAAGTCTTGTTTTTCTCAATATGATCTAGTTCTTCCTTCATTGCTTGAATCCAATTTTCATCTTTGCAAGCTTCCTCAGTAGTTTTAGGTTCAATTTGAGAAATTAAACATAGTTCTTCTTGTAGGTTTATTTCTTGTCAGAACTCATTTGTCTATGCTCCCAATAATCTGATCAGTAGGATGATTTGTTGCTAGATTCTTCTTAGGTGTCACTATCTCAGTTCTTGCTTCAACTCTATGTTGTGATCTCGGTTATTCTCTTCTTTCCTCAATGTAGTTCTCATTCTATAAATCACTGTCAATTTCATAAAATAGTTCAACATTTTCATTATCAATTCTAGGATGAACTTCTTCATCTGATTCATAATCAAGTATTCTTTCCTAAATTTTGAATTTCTCATCAACTTTAACATTTGTGCTCTCAACAATAATCTTAGTTCTTTTATTGAAACATAGATATAATCATTTCTTTTCAATAAATAACCAAGAAATATACCTTCATCACTTCTGGGATCAAACTTACCCATGTCATCATTTCTCTTAATATAACATTTGCTCCCAAAAATTTTGAAATACTTAACCGATGCTGCATGTCCAAACCATAATTTATAGGGTGTCTTGTTTGTGTCTACTCTGATTTGTACTTTGTTCATTGTATATACTATTGTATTCACTTCATCTCTCCAAAATGTCTTCGCCAAATGATATGTCCCTTCTTTCTACAATACCATTTTGTTCAGGTGTTCTAGGGGTGGAAAACTATCTCTTAATACTATTCACTTCACAAAAAGTATTAAATTCCTTAGAAGTAAACTCTCCACCTCTATCATAGCTAAGACATTTAATCTTAATTCCAAATTCATTCTCAACTTTATTCTTAATCAATCTAAACTTATCAAATGCCTCATATTTTTCTTTAAGAAATGCTATCCATATCATTCTAGTCAAATCATCAACAAAAATCATACAATACCTTTGACCATAGAATCCTCTAGTCCTCATATGACCGCTCAAATTTGTATGAACAATTTCTAATTTTTTTGTTGTGGTGAACTTCTTACTGGGAAAAGAACTTCTTTTCTTCTTATCCATAACACATTCTTTGCATATCATGTTACTAGGTTTCATAATCCTAGGAAAATCTCTTACTACAAATGTAGTACTAACTTTCACAATTTTATCAAAATTTATGTGACAAAACCTTTTGTGCCATACCAAACTATCATTAATCTTAGTAATCAAACATGTCTTCTCAACAGGATTTAACCAAAATACACTACCTCTGGTTCTTGATCCAGTTCCAATCATATTACCATTCTTATCCTTGATCACATGAGTTTTCTTAGTAAACCAAACTTGATATCCCTTGTCAACTAACTATCCAACACTTAAAAGATTATGTTTCAATCCAACCACAAAGAAAACATCATCAACTTTAGTCTTTCCATCAAGAGTAATTGATCCTATATATTTTATCAAACAAGGTGCATTATTTCCAACTCTAAAAATTCCTCCATCATAGTTTTTAAACTTTATAAATTTCTTCATATCTCCAGTCATATGATGTGAACAACCACTATCTATAATCCAATCAATTTTATTTTCTACTTGATAAACTAAATCATTTTCTTCTCTAACTTTAGTTTGAGAGTTTTCTTCTTTCATTTATACAAATCCTATTTCATCACTTGGATTATCACTTTCACTTAAGATTTTCTCAATGCTAGCCTAAAATTAATCATCATTAGCATAATAACATTCTTTAGATATTCTAGATTTAAAATTATTCTTATATTTCTTCACTCTCTTAGGGCATTTAGATGCAAAATGACCATATTCTTGACAAGTTGGTCCAACATTTAATGATTTTATTACCTTTAGGTTCTCTTTTCACAAGCAAGGCAATTCCTTCCTCAATCTTTCTATATTCTTCACTCTTAGATCTATTGCTACTGGTATAATCTTCACTGACACTTGTACATATTGTCAAAGTAGGACAAATACTAAGTGTGCTAAATGTTGTCTCAATTCTAGGTAGATCTCCAAACTGTCTCAAGCCTATCGCTACTACTTCTAATCTTTTGAGAAGAGTTTATCTAGTAAACTTTTGAGTGCAAGGTATAACTTCTTTAATCATTTGTGTTTTCTGTTTAAACATAGGGGTAAGTGTCTTTATTATTTTCCATATGACTTCATCTTCAGTTTTATTTCCTTCACAAGATTTGATACCTACAATAATCTCTGATATCCTACCAATATAACTTCTAATAGATTCATCTTCCATCATCTTTGCATCTTGAAATAAATATATCCAATTCTATAATCTAATTCTCTTCTCATGCATATCACCTTCAAAAGTAGATTGTAAAGCTAACCAAATTTCATAAGATGTTCTTAGAGTTTTTACCTGACTATATTTATTCTCTAGAAGAGTTAACAAATGTGCTTCTCTAGAAAGTATGTTATACATGAATAGATCTCTTTCCTTATCAGTGCAATCTTCAAGTTTTTCTTCTTCAATGATAGTTTTTTCATTCTTTGCAATCAACCAATATCCTAGTCCTAAAAATAGCAGACGTGTCTTCATCTTTTCTTTCAAGCTGTCATAGTTAACTCCGTCAAACTTAGGGATTTCTTTCCTGAAATGAGTCGCCATAGATCTCCTTAAGTTAAAATTTTCCTTTAAGGACCTTCTGCTCTAATACCAATTGTTAGAAAGTAAAGTCCACCAAGATAACTAAGAGGGAGGGGGGGGGAGGGGGGGGTGGTTAAATTAGTTATCAAATAAAAACAACTTATAATACCATTATCATATTTCAACCATGTAACCAATATAGATAGAAACCATAGAAAGATAAACATACACAATGACACCATAGATGAACATTAACTAGGGAACCTCTTGATCAAAGAGTAAAACTTGGTGAGGATGGTACCTACAAAAGATGTACTAATATGAAAATTTCTTGTGAAAGGATGGACTTTGTTAGGAGTCTTATAAAATACATTTAGTATATATAAGTCCTTGTTAGGAGACTTTGAATCCCTGCTAAAATATTCTAACCTGGTTAGGAATTATGGAAAGCAGATGAACCCACTATCCAAACAACTTCAGGGGTAAGATCACTGAACTCACTATCCAAGTGATCTCTATACTATTCAAAAAGAATAGTACTAAAAATTACTGATTTCATAAACTTATCTTCACTCCTTTGACTATGCCAAAACCACACGAACTGCTTCACCAGATCTCAATACCAAATCTACTCAATTCACATATCCTGTTACAACATCAATATATCTTTCTCAATTACATACATTAATTGAGGAAAAAAATCATTGCTTTATACCACACTCAAATAATTACAAATGAGTCAGCCAACAAGGATTAAAAAAATACAAAATACAAATTGTTACACATTACATAATATTTTATCATCACATAAAACTGTCATCTTCCAAACTAAATAGTTGTTCACACATGTAACCTCAGAATATGTTCTCTCATCCAGGTCACCTCTGAAATGTCATCAAACTTTGTTTAACTTCATATGTCTAGATACTATATTGATTAGGAGATATAATCCAGCTATCACAAACTGCTTCTCAGGAACATTTCTAGAATATAGTTTCTACTAAATCATACATAACTTTCATGAATAATTGAATTTTTGTACAAGCTCTTAACCATAATCTCTAGAAAAAATATATAATCAGTCTCAACTTCACATATCTTGATCTACAATTCACCATGTGCCCCAATACAAACACTTTCTTCTTCTCTACTAATCTCTAGTAGATCAAGGCATTGACATTAATGAAAAACATAGTCATGAATGCAACATACAACTATTATAGAATGACTTAGAATACTCACCCATAGGATATATTTAGAATTCATTCCTAACATGATTTAGATAAATGTGACACATGGGATCTAGTTGAGCTTCATAAGGGGATAAAAGAGATTGGACGAAATGGGTATTTAAAATAAATTTAGAGTAGATGGTAAGTTGGAACAGTACAAGGCATAGTTTGTAGCAAAATGTTGGTGTCAAGTTGAGGGAGTGGATTTTGGTGATATATTTCTCCTATCGCTAAGATAAGCTCTATTAGATTCCTTTTATCATTTTCTTATTATTTTCATTTACAGGTAGATGAAATACTTGTGAAAACAAATTTCTTACATGGAGATCTTTAGGAAATATTTATGAAAGAACCTAAAAATTTTATTGTGAAGGAAAAAGAAAACTTGGTTTGCAGGTTAAAGAGATATTTGTATGGTTTGAAGAAATAAGCCAAAATGTTCAATCAAAAATTTGTTTCTTTTACATTAAACCATGAATTTATTATAAGGGAGGAAGATCATTCTGTTGATGTCAAATTAATTAGTGATCAAATTTTAATTATTGTCCTTTATGTTGATGATATGTTATTTATTGGAAATGATAAGGGAATGATTAAGGAACTCAAGGGTCAATTATCTGGTACTTTAGATATGAAATATTAATGTTTTGCAAAATATATCTTGGGCATGGAAAATCAATAGGGATCAAGTTAACATAAAATTTCAGTTAAGTCAAAAGAAGTATATTAACACTATTTTGCATCATTTCTCCATACATGACTATAAACCAGTTAGTATTCCCTTTCTTATTGGAAATAAGCTATCTCTAGAATGATGTCCTCAAAATAATGGTGAGCTTGAAAAAAAGTATAAAGTCCCATATGGTAGTGTTGTCAGAAGCCTTACATATGATATGCTCTGTAAAAGAGCAGATATTGTGCAAGCAGTGAGATTTTGTAGTAGATTAATGAAAAATATTAGTAAAAAACATTGGACTTATACGAAAAGGGTTTTTAGATATTTACGTGGGACTTCAAATTATTGTATTTGTTATCATGGATCTAATGATATGAGAGGGGTGTTTGATTTGCAGGCCTTTGTTGATTTAGATTTTTTGGTGATCTAGATCACAAAAGGTCCACAAGTGGCTATTTCTTTAGATTATTTAGAGGACTAGTTAGTTGGATGAGAAAAATAAAACCTACAATTGCATTGTGCACTACTCAAGTAGAGAAAATGACTACCACTCATGCTTGTAAAGAGGTAGCGTGGTTAGAGAAATAGTGTTATAGTCTTGGTTTTTAGTGTAAACAAGTAAGAATTACATGTGATAGTCAAAGTACAATTTGTTTGGCTAAAAACCCAATGTAACATGCTGAAACAAAACATATAGATGTTTAGTATCACTTTGTTTGGGAAATGATTGATGTTGGTAGAGCCATGTTACATAAAGTAGAAACTTTAGATAATGTTGCAAGTTCTCTTACTAAACCAGTACTAGAAGAATTTAGTTGGTGTTAAGAGACCATGGGCCTTACTTTTTCTGAAGCTTGATTTATTCATTTTAACTTCATGCTTTTTTGCAAGGTGTTTGAAAAGTAGGATAATGTTGAAAAATTCTATCAACCTTGATGTTTCTATTTTGAATTAAATTTGTAATTATCTTTATTTGTCATAGAAGTTTCTACACGTGATTGTGAAAAATTGTAATATTTTGTTTTTAATTCACAAAATAGTAAAAGTACGAGAGAAGGTGAAAGATAAAAGAAAGCATGGATAAGATAAGGAAAATCTTTCACAGGTGGATAAAAATACAATTTGAAAGAGAAAGTTTCCTAGATTTTGTGATTTGTGCTTAAGTGGACGTGGATACTATTTTTTGTTATTTATGGTTTCTCTCATACCTATTTATTTAGTGCTTGACTTCAAGAGAATGTTATGTAATTCAAAGATTGTGGAAGCAATAAAGCATTAAAGATTTGGGTGTGGATTTTTTCCCTAAAAGGGTTTCTCCACCTAAATTCTAGAGTTAGGGTTTGCATTTATTTTGTCATCCATCAATAATTTTAATTTTCATCCTATACAATGACTTTTGAAGTCTTATCACTCCACAGATCGGGATCTATGAATTTATTCATGTCTACATTGATTCCTTGAGCTTAGATGTTTTAAAATTTTCATTTTCATTTTGATACTTTAGTACTTTGATCAATTTAAGGATAGGCTCAAGGATTTTATATTATTAAGCACTTTGGGGATTAATTCGGGTCAAGGAAAAATTTGTTGGTTATGTGAAATTTTCACTTTTCTTATCTTTTTGCACTTATTACTAGTGATTGCAATAAATTCAAGTGCAAGGGGTATGTCAATAAGTGTGGAAATCAGATACTAATGAATGCAAATATTTTTTTTGTTGGGACATGTACAAAATTTTTATATAATGTCAAAATTGATTGAGTGAAACATATTTATCATGGGTTGCCAAGATGCCTATGTTTCTCTTGATGTTGTGCTCATGGGATGACTTTTAGTGGTACATGTACATAGGTAAAGGGTTTTTATTTTATATATTTTATTTATTTAAATATGTTATAAAATAAATTCTTTCATCAAGAAAATAATATAGACTTTTCCTCTCTATTTTATTCTTGTTAAGTTCCAAGCCATAATGACACCTTTTGACCTATTGTACCATACTCGACTCTTAAATTATCCACTTTTTGTCCAAATTTCAAACATGTATGACCCCTACAAAGGATATTTTGTACACTCTGCTTTTGTCCAAAACTAGCTAGCAACTTCCAACAATATTTTTGCCACTTCATACGTTTTACCTATTTGGATTAAAATTCTTATTGAGCATGCTTTTCAATAATAAAATATAAAATGATATCAACTATAACATTAAAAAAGTGTATTCATAAGGTTATTCACTCCACTTAGGTTTCTCTTAACCTTGGCTTTCTTCTGAAATTGGATCTTTCAAAGGCTTATGATCAGGTGGACTGGGACTTGCTGATCAAGGTGTTGAGATCTTTTGGCTTCGGTGACTTTTTCCTCAAACTGATTTACTCACTCATTAGTACATCTACTGCTGCTATTATGGTTAATGGATCCCCCTCTAGATTTTTCTAATGTTCTAGGGGTCTTTGGCAAGGAGATCCTCTGTCTCCTATCATATTTTCTATCATGGTTGAATGTATGGGGTGTTATATCCAGCATTTAGTCTCCACCAGCTCGTTCAAAGGTCACTCACCATCTTTGGCCTCTAGACCTTGTTCTCATGAACAATTTGTGGATGTCACTATCATCATGGGTTTTTCTTCTATCTAGGAAGCTATGGCTTTTAAACAATCTCTCACTAATTATTCCTTAGGTTCTGGCCAATCCATTAATAGGGATAAGAGCTCCTTATTTTTTATCAATACTCCTGTGGAGAGGCAATATAAAATTGCTAGAATTATTGGGTGCAAAATTGATACCTTCCTTGCTATCTATCTTGGCCTTCCTCTTGGTGTTAAACCCCTTGATTCCTTTTGGGTTAATATTGTTGACAGATTTAACAAAAAGTTGGATGGTTGGAAAGGTGCATTACTAAGTCAAGCTCGTAAACTTCAACTCTTAACGACCTCTTTGTAGAGCCTCCCCATTTATGCTCTTAGTCTTTTTAAAATTCTTGGTAAACATGGAGATATTATTGAAAAAATTCAAAGAAATTTCTTGTGGTCGAGAGTGGAAGATCAAAAGAGATTGGCTCTAGTGGCTTGGGACAAGGTTTGTACTCCTAAAAAGTGTGCGGGGGGGTGGGGCTAGGAATTTTCCCTCTTAGAGTTACCAATATGGTGCTTTTGGCTAAATAGACTTGGAGGATCTATGGGGGAAAAAGAGAATGGACTGAAATTATCCATAAAATGTATCTCTTCTCTTTTTCCCACATCTCTAAATTTTGGAAAATGGATCTGAAAGTGCATGACTCTTCCATTTGGAATAGTATCTAGAATGTGAAGGAGGCGGCCTTTAAAGGGGCTAAGTGGTATCTTGGAAATGGCAGAAGAATTAGGTTTTAGGAGGATTGTTGGCTCAAAGATTGCTCCCTTAGCTCTGTCTTTGCTTTTCAACCTTTCAATAACCTATGCAGTCAGAGATTTGGGTTTAGGGAAAGGGACTATTGGAGAAATGGTTCATGGAATTGACCTCTCCTTAGTGGATGAAGTGTTTAAGCCTTTGATGCTGGATCTAATGATCTAGAAGGTTAAGTCATCAAGAGAAGATGAGTTGTTTTGGGGTATTCTTCCTTCTGGTATCTTCATTGTGGAATCTTGTTCTAAGCTCTTACTGAAGCTGTCGAATCCTCTACCCTTTTGGGCTCAGATTTGGGACAAAAGTTTAATTTCAAAAATTAACATTCTTTTCTGGTTGGTTTTGCAAAATAAAATTCTTACTATAGACAACCTCTAGAAATGTGGTATGATTTTGAGTAATAGATGTTTCCTATGTAAGAAAGATGAGTAGTTGGTCTTCCATCTCGCCATTGATTATAGCTTCGCTTGGGAAGTTTGGTGTCTTTTGTTACGATGTTGGCAGATTAACTAGTTTTTTTTCCAATAATAGGGAGAATATCTATATGCAGTGGAGAAAAGAGGATGTCCCCATGGATCAAAAGTTGTGGAATCTTATTGTTCCCCACGTGATATGGAGGTTATGGAGAGAATGTAATGAGAGAGTCTTTAGGAATATTGAACTCCCACCTATGGTGATTGTTGAGAAGATTAAGAGAAGTCTCAAGGAAAACTATAGATCGTCGACTGGTAGGATGTTGGACTACAATGTTGGTATTTTTAGTGCTAGCCCCATAAATAAAACCTCAACTCAAAGGGAGAATGCCATTTGGCTCTCACCTCCACCTGGATGGATTAAAATAAACTTTGATGGTGCTATGAAGGGCAACTCAAGTCTGGCGTGTTGTGGTGGTCTCATTTACAATGACATGGCTAGTTGTCTTACTGCTGTGGCAATGCCTATAGGGGTGAAAAGAAACCACATGGCAGAAGCCATGGCCCTTTTGAAAAACACTTAAAATTATTAAGAAAGATATGGCTCAGAATGTGTGGATTGAAGGATTTAATGAATATATTAAGGTCCATCAATGATATGATAAAACCATCATGGTCCATTAAGGTGATTATCAATGAAGCCTGGGTAATTATTAGGTCTTTTAAGCAATTTATTATCTATCATGCTTACTAGGAAGCAAATTGTAATGCTAATGAGCTAGCCAACTTTTTAGTTAGAGCTAAGGACATCGTGATCTGGCATAGAGGTAGTAATCTCACCATTGATATGAAAGCCAAGCTGGCTTTTGACAGGTCTCAAAGAAAAAGGGTAGATTGGGCGTATCTCAAGATGTTATGATGATAAGACACATTTTAGTGAAAAAGGGTAATATAATTATGGAAAGTGGTGCCTTTTCCAAGATTACTAATTACAGACACGAGTTAATCTCTATTTATTTCAAAGTTTCCTTTTCTCTCAACATTTAGTTTTCTTTACTTATGCTACTATCATTGTTAGCTCCGAGATCATGGGTGGGGGGCTTAATCGTATGGAACCAAAGGACTGTGTGAAATGGAAAAAAATGTTGTAGGTCTAGTAAATTCTCACTAAGGGGGCCTTACCACCTATATGGAATGGTTGCATGGGACTAGAGACAGTGCTACTAAAATGTTTGCAAAGTCCTAGAAAGATGGGGTGGTTACTATAGCTGGTCTCATTGTGAACATTATTGAGGAACTCAATGTGGAGGTGTCTGGGCTTAGTCTCAAGGGCATCAAATTTTATAGAGACAAGAAAAATTTGCAAAAGGCCATCCAACACTTCTCCAAAAGCAAGGATAAAGGGAAGAGTTTAGTGAAAGATTCTAGTGGGTGCTATGATGTTGCTGCGTTCAAGGAAATCTGGATGATGGTTATGATGGTGATAATGGAGTATATTACCCTAGACAATAGGTTTAAATGCACCCATTCTTACCATTTTGTGTTGCTAGATATCATTTCCATCATAAGATTAGGGTGTCTTTACCTTACTATATCCTTCAATCCCTCCGCCTTAGTATTTCCTAGCATACAAAAAAAGAGAAGAAACCCATTCTATAGGGAGGGCTTATTCTTCTCATTGTCGAACATATTAAGTAGAATGCTATCTCTATCCCTATCATTTCTTCACCCAAAACCTCTAGCTCTGCTAAGAAATGTATTAGGGAGTTAGTAGTTAAAGAGGAAAGTCCTTCAAGGAAAAATTTAAGAAAGGATAAGGATGCTGGTATGGAAATTGATACCACTGTTGATAGTGTGGATGGGTATGAGGACACGGTGGATTCAACCAAGGAAGATAGTGATGCTTCGACTTTAGTTTTGAATATGGATTCTGAGGATAATGAAAACATGGAGGGGGAGGCTACTAGTACTATGGAGGTAGGGAATACGTCAGGGATCAAGAATTACAATGAGGAAGAAAAGAAAGAGGAGGATGTTGGTGTTCAACAGGTCCCCATCTTGGTGGACTATGATAGCTTTGAAGATCATGACATGCCCATCTCCCCTAAGATGGAGGTGGTCATAGAGGTCTGTTAGGATATTCAGAAGAATTCCCCTGATGCAGAGAAGATTTCCCCTAAAGTGGAGATGGTTTCCCCTGGTGCAAAGAAAGTTAATATCCCTGCCCATCCATGAAACATTCCCTTTTCCAAAACTATGGATATGTAGGAACATAATGTTCAATTGTTCAAAGAAGATATGGATGATAAAATTGACCCACGCTTTGGGGTTCTCCAAACTACAAAGGCAACTTCTATGTATTCATTTCATTTATTGAAATGGGTATTTCAAGAAATAAAGAATTTGAATTTAAAATGTCATTCTATTTCTGCTAAGGTTGACTCCCTAAAGGAAAGGGTGGAGTCTGGTTCAAATACTTCAGATGGAAACATGAAGAATGATAGGTACAAGAAGGTACAAGAAATGCAAGTTAGAATGGATACGCTAGAGAATGCCATGAAGAAACATATGTAGGATAATAATCTGTTCATGGGTTCTGCTATGTACTATTTTCTAACCATCAAAGTGGAGCTGGATGCTGACTCCCCCAATAAGAAACATGATGAGGATAATGAGGATATGGAAGAGGAGGGCCTGGGTAAATGTACCAGGTCTAAAAAAAGGAGAAAGATCAAAGAAAGAATCTAGGAGGTTTTTGATTTCAATGGTACCATAAAGAAGATCTCCAAGGTGAAGAAGGAAGCAGATGAAACTCGTAAAGATTTTGCTTAGTGCTCTGGGTTCCTAGTGCTGGCCTTTTTTTTTGGGTTCTCCCCAGTAGTCATTCCTTTACTAGTATTTGGTTTATAGGGTTTTTTCTATTGGTTTTGGGTCTAGCAAACTAGGTCCCAATCCCGTTTCTCTTTAGTATGCTTAATGTTAAAACTTTTATTCTCTATCTTGTACATGGTTTCAGGTCCCCTTTAAAACCTATTTTTTCTTGCAATAAAAAACATTAAAAAAAGTGTATTGAATGCAAGTATTAATAACCATGTATAATTAATCTCAAAACTAGTTTTATGTCTACATAGTAATGTAATTAATTCTCATAAAGAGGTTTTAGGGTTCACATTCGTATGCATGCATACATGAATGCAGCCATACACAAATTATTTCATAATCTAATATCTTTTAATATAAAAATAAATGAAATATGTTAAAAAATAATTAATGACAACATAGTTCCCAGAGTCATAGGAACCAATAAGTTAATTTTTTTTATAGATCCTAGAAAGGAGGCTCGCTGGAAGGAGCCAAATAGGGATGGCAAATGATAAATTTTGATGATCCTTTCAGACGTAACTCTATGGATTGTGTGTTTGGATACATCTTTAGGAATCATGAAAGGAGGATTATAGCAATCAAATTTAGGTACCTAGCTAGGGGATGAACAATGAAATAGAATTCCAAGAAACTTTCATGGTTTTTTAATGTGCCCAAGTGGATACAAAGAGGAATAAAAAACTTGAAGATGATTCCCTTATTTAAATAAATTCTATCACATAAGGATGAAATCCCAATTGATAAATAGGAAAGGGTATTCCACCCCTAATAAAATTGCTAAATGATTTCGAGGTGTTTAAGGTAAGCCAAATGTATAAAGAGGCCTTTGGAGTGGGAAATGATTTGGTTAAGAAATATGTAGAGGTGGATGATGTGTCAAGGATGCAATCATCATGATTGCAAGAATCAAATTGAGGTTTGTTTCTATAACAATGGGCAAGTGTAGGATGAAAAGGACATTATGGAGTTTGGTGACCACATTCTGATGGTGGAAATCCTTCAATGAAAAAGCATTGGAGGCATTCAAAGTTTGAAAAAATAAATCTATATAGTAAATAGATGTATAGATTTTTGTAGGCTCAAGTTATTTACTTGATGCAGGAGGATCCTGGGTGTAAGAGAAATCTAGCATCACCCAAAAATATTTTTGTTTTTGTATAAAATAAGGGATATCTTGTGCAGAGCTACTATTTATGGAAACTTTCTATTTTTAGTAAGTTAGTCATACGATCTCGGAATGTTTTGATTTCACATGTGGAGGTTCATCTCAGTCGTATTAGCCTGCCAGTAAAGTTCATTGACAGATCAAGTCTAGCTTTGGAGATATTGAAGATTTTCAGTATTGACAGGAGGGTACAGAAACTTTGAACTCAGTTTTGAAGGCTTTAGAGGCCCTGGATGAGGTCAAAAATTTGGGTGACAGGCGCTTGCATGAGGCAGGCCTATAGAGCACTTCGTGGACTTTCCAAAAGGGGGTCATAATAGTCAATCAGGTCAACTGGTGATGACTTATGGTCTTTGGATGTTGGGTCACCTGAAATGGCAGAAAATAATTTTCCTTCAAAATTTATGTTCGGGTTTCAAAAATTATTTTGAGCCGACTTTGATGTGCTAAATTGAAATAAAATAATTCTAAGTTTGGTCGGCCCTATTGGCTAAATTTTTGGAACCTTCTCGAGTGGTGGAAATTGCCTATATAAAGAAGGCCCGTAGTGTTGTCTAAGGTAGTTCTGAGTAGTTTTGGGTAGATCTAGGTAATGATTAGAGGCTTTTTCCTATGGAATATTGTAATGGGAATGCCCATGTGGCTTTGCATATTGTAATTCTAAATATTTGTAATTCCAGATTTGTGGAGATAATAAGAAGCCCATTTTTTGTTCTTGCAAATTGTTGTTGTTCTCTATTTCTATTATGTGTTTGTGGTATTAATGGGAGCACCCTTCATCATTACTAAATAGCATAGAAATATCTATTATGTTGGGGACTATGAATACTCTAATAAGACTTGTCAGTAACAAGAGGTGCATGTCATTATTGAGAGTGATACAAAGAGGAGATGTCATTTTAATATAATAGGGATGCAGATATAATCAATGCAAAATTATGACATCATGAAAGAATTTAGAAGATATAATACAATTAACAATGAGGGAGTCACAAATTGTGTCGATGAGGATAAAAATTCAACAACATAGAAAGTGTGTTAAAACATAATTATTGTTGTAGGATGTTATGTACCTATCTAGATACCTACCTAACTAAAATTATTACAAGTTGCATAATATTATACAGAATGTAAAATAAATATAACTAATGAAATGTACCAACATTTCTATTAATTTGAGATGTTTTTTTAGAACACTTGGGATTTTTATCTTCTATTATACTTTAATTTATATATTTGTTAAATAAATTTGAATTGTAAAGGTTGTAGAAGATTTGAGCATGGAATTTTATATCTAAACTTTACTGAATGTGATCCATGCATAACTTAACATCTAAAGTTTCATCTTCTGAAACTATAATGATCTTCAAATTATATAAGCACCCCTTCTCAAAGGAAACTATGACTGTGTTCTGAATAGGACTTGGAATCATTGAAAGGTATGTATATCATAATTTAATTAGACATTGAATATAAATATTATATAAAAAAATTATTTATATTTAGTAATATTTTATTAGTTATTATGCCTATGGCTAGGGTTTCCTGCAATGTTGTATCTCCCTCTGGTTGCACCGGATTCCTCCTCTTTCTAATGGGGCCTTGTGTGGGGTTGTGTTTGCTTAGCTCATGGGTGATGTGTTTGTATTGCCTGGGAAGTTTGTTGCCTCTAGGGAGAATGGTCTGTTGGAAAGCTCTCAAGATCCCTCTACTCATGCGGTGGGCGGTGCTTCTTTTTCTTCTCCCAAGTCTTCTTTGGTAGATATCACTCACCATTTGTCGTATACCTTTGCATGGATACAGTTGAAGTGAAATCATTTTCCCATTTCACAATCCATTGTATCTCTTCGCCAGTTGAGACATAAGAGGATATTGAGAATAATATTTCTATTTTTTCATCCCATGGGGTTATCGGTCATTTTCATGATTTATAGTCCAGTCTCCCACAGCTGCATGCCTGGATTAATCAACATTGGGAGCCCCTTCTCTATGGTATGTTGCACACTTACTCTATGGATAAGGTTTTTTTAAGTGTTGAGTTAGAGAATGCTTAGTATACAAACTTGATTTTGTGTAATCATTTTTTTAGCTGGGAAGAGTAATATACATGCTTATGGTTAAACCATGGCATTGTGAATTTAACTCTTCAATTGAAAATTTTTACAAATTTCCTATTTGGGTGCGGACACCCTACCTTCCCATTCATCTTTGGGTTAACTCCATTTCTAAGGAAGTTGGAGATGATCTTGGGGACTTTCTAATAGTGGATGAAGAATCTTGTGATATTTTTCATTCCACTTGTGCTCGAATTCTGGTTGAGTTATATTTTTCTAAGGATCTTCATCAAAAAAATTTAATTAAATCTTCTAAGGGCTATTGGATCCAAATTTTGGACTATGAAGGAATCCCCTTCAAGTGTATAAAATGCTTTAAAACTAGACATTTGGCAACTCTTTGCAAGTTGTAGAAAAAGAAATTATATTCCTCTAGTGTAATGGAGCTACATCTCAATATTACATGGTTGAGAAGAAAATTGATAGGAGTTTCTCCCAGGTGGTTGTGCAGGAATGTCCCAAGTCCTCTTCTCTAATTATTTTGGTTACTTCTAGTGGGGATGAATTGGCTTTTGTTGGGGGTTGTGTTGTTCTTTTGGAAACTACTACTAACACCATCTCTTAGGATTTTGTTAGGGTTGTTATCCCTTCAAAGACTTTTGGTGCTGGCCTTCTCTCTTAGGTTTGCATTTCATCTCCTTATGGCCTTGCTGCTAAGTCTATTGTTGGTTCTCATGTGTGTATTGTCAGTCTTTCTTCCCATGGTGTTGGGTCCTTAGTACTGGATTCATTGGGTTGGCAGGATGCGATTGCCAAGGTGGAAGAGGGATGGATTACAGTAAAATGGAAAAATCCCAAACTATCCATGCCCTCTTTTGATATGACCCTTAAGTCCAAAACAGGTTGGGATAAAGGAAAATATTAGTGTTTTTTCTTCCTATTCGTATTTTGGTTTTTTGTGCAGTGTTTATTTCAAGTTGTGGGAGCTTGTTTGTAAAACCCTCTTCTTGGTCATGACTCGCTCCTTTTTTAGTGCTTTTTAGGTTTATCTAGTATGGCCACTTTGTAAAGGGTTTCAGATCCCTTCAAAACCTATTTTTTCCCCCTTATTCAAAACATTTTATTAGTTAAAAAGAGATGGACCTACTAATATAAAAATATACGAAAATTTGTATATTTTCAATTAATAATATATCTTACATTTAAAATTACACGTATCAAAATTAAATTATTAATTAAAAAACCATATAGGCATTAAAATTAAAGATTAAGAGAATAAATTTAAGATTTAAAACTATTTAAGCTAAGTAGAAGAGCTTTATGTATATGCATATGGTGTAATATATTCTACTTATCTGTAGGATTTAGTAAGATTATACAATTTAATGCCTAAATAGCTAAGCTAAGATATGGGTTGTTCCTTCAAACAAGCATTTACTTTAAGGACCATCTAAAATAATTGTTCTTTTATAATACAATTTGTACTCATGTTTTTTACATTTACATATACTTGTAAGTTGTAAATAGTCATGAATTATGTCCATGATTGAGTTGGATTATAAATTTCAATCCATAAGTAGCTAATCTAAGATATGAAGTGTGTGTTAAAATAAGTCATTTACTCAAACGATATTTAGCTCTGAATCAAGATAAAGGAAATTCAATGTTTAATTGAACTAGTGGTTCATGGTGATATGACATTATCTATTTAAATCAACACTTTTTTTCATTAACATAGAAGTATAATCTATATTTCTCACCCAAAGTATGTAAGGGTTCAAGAACTTCTATGTTGAATGGATTTTGTGCACACAAATAGTAATAGGAAATAAAACATAAGAAGATAAAAATTACGACATTAAAAACTTTTATTTTATGCAAGTATGAATAATCATGAATAATTAATCTTAGGATCAATTTTCTGTGTAAATATTGATGTAATTATTTCTCATATAGAGGTTTTAATATACACAATATTATGTGCATACATGAATGAAATAACACAAAAAATGTTTTTTTTTTTAAATCTAATATTTGTTAATGTGAAAAAAAAATAAACTTATTGAAATTTAATCAATAACTTCTTAGGACCTTTAAGTTTTTTTTTGATAGAGGCAGACCGGATACTATTTGTTGCCGATGTTTATCTACTGTTAGACTAGTGCTATTAATGTGTTGTTAATGTGCTCCTAGTCTTCCTGTCCCATGGGCCAGCACCCTTTTGCTACTTTTTTCTATCAAAAACAAAATAAACTTATTGAAATTTAATCAATTACAACGTAGTTGATTGATTCATAGGGACCAATAAGTTAATCTTTTCTATAGATTACAAAAAGGAGGCTAGCTGGAAGGATGCAAAAGAAAGATGGTACAAGGAAAATTTTGATGAGGCTTCTAAAGGTAACCATAGGAATTATGTGGTGGGATACATCTTCAGGAAATATTAAAGTGGGATTAAGGCATTGAAATATAAATACCTAGATAGAGGATGAACAATGAAGATGAATTCATTATAACTTTCATGAATCTGCAATGAGTCCAAGAGGAGATAGTGATGAATATACATGTTGAAGATGATATTCTTATTTCTATAAATTATATCAGGTAAGGATGAACTCCAAATTGGTAGCTAGAAAAGTGGCTCCTACCCATCATAAAATTGCTAAATGAATTTGAGGGGTTTAAGGAAAGCCACATGTATAGGGAGACCAATGTGGTGGAAAAAGAGTTGGATAAAAAATATGTGGAGGTGGATGATATGTGGATAATGCATTCATCATGATTGCAAGAATCAAATTGAGGCATATTTCTATAACAAAGGACAAGTGTATGATGAAAATGAAAATGTGAAACTTGCTAAGCATGTTGTGATGGTACAAGTACTTCAATGAACAAACATTAGGGGTATTGAGAGGTTCAAGACAAATATCTATAGTGTTAATAACTATATGTTCCTTTGAAGCCTCAGGATGTTTAACTACTTAGAGTTTAAATTTTACCAATTTAAATTTATTTAGCAATTTTACGATGGATAGGAGCCACTTCCCTAGCTCCCAATTTGGTGTTCATTCTTTCTTGAAAGAGTTTATAAAAATAAGGAATCATCTTCAAGGTGCATATTTCTCACTTTTGGGCACATTGTAGATCCATGAAAGTCTCTTAAAATTTAGCTTTGTTTTTTATTAAGTAAAATAGGTTTTACAGGGTTCTTGAAACCCACAGCCAAAAAGAGAGATGAGCTACAGTTTAAAAAATAGTTTTAGCAAGACAACCATAAAATAAGCCACAAGCCAGCCAAAGACAAAGAAACCACATCAAAGTAGAGCTGGTCAGATTTTTATGATTCCCTCAGTTCTTTGGAGTCTTTCCTTGTCAAGGAGATGCTTCACTTCACTAGGGATATCTTCACCTTTTCACCATATCATCTTAGCATCCTTCATGACAGCCACATTGGAAAACTAATCAGCAAAGTTGTTACCTTCTTTGTACACATGAGAGATGTACACCTTATCAAAAGTGTTAAGGATTGTGCGAGTTTCTTTGATGATGTTGGAAATCATCCAAGAAGGAGAGTGAATGAGGTTTAAGAAGTTGATAATGTTCATCTAGTCTCCTTCGAGCCAGAGCTTATTGACCCTAATTTCCTTAGCAAGTTTGGTGACTTTGAGGGTCGCACAAGCTTCAAAAAAATAGTTGGATTGAGAACCTAGAGGTAAGATAATAGCTGCAAGGCCAAAGAAAAAGTTTTTTTGATAATTCCTCCACTACCAGACTAGCCAGGGTTCCCTTTGGCAACTCTATTGAAGTTGGCTTTCACCTAGCTCGTCAAGGGGCTTCTCCAAATGCAGTTCTATCTTTTCTCCTGGGTTGCTTCCTAAGCCCTTCCTGCAAGAAGGTTAGTTCTTCCGCAATGGAATTTTTTTTCCTTAACAACATGTTGGATTTTTCAAAGATTATTTTAGGGGGAGAGGAACAATCATGGAAGATGTGATTCTTGTGCTCTTTCCAGAAACCCTAGCAGAGGTGAGGAAGGATCTAGGTGCAATATAATTGGAAGTATGGGTTAAAAATTTTGAAGGTCCATTAAGAAAAGAGATCATGGAAAGATAGGAGGAAACACTAGGATAAGTCCAAGGCTAAGAAAAGAAATTTCCATATCTTACAAGAAAAAGAGCAGTGAATAAATAAGTGATCCACCATTTCTTCCTTGCATCTATAGAGAACACACCTGATGCGAATTTGGAATCCATGCTTGATGAGATTATCGATAGTAAGGATACAGTTATGGAACAGGAGCCAAAAGAAAACATTGATTTTGGGCGTAAGTCTTGGAATCCAAGCTTTAGCCCACAATGATTTAGCATCCTGGGTTTGAGGAATCTGTGGTGGCCACTGTGTAGATACCATGAGAAGAATCTTCCTAGATGATCTCATCCTGAGCAAAAGAGAGAGAGAGAGAGAGAGAGAGAGAGAGAGAGAGAGAGAGAGAGAGAGAGAGAGAGAGAGAGAGAGAGAGAGAGAGTATGTTGAGGGCTTCCATCAGAAGAATCAAATCCTATGAGATCTGGGAGAGATCTACCCAATTTCCATCCCTTCTTTAATTGCTAACATGGGACCCATAAAATTGGGTGCAGACATGTCTCTAGGCATAGAAGGTCTCAGAATCTCTCAAACAGCCCATCTGGAAGCATTTGTCATTCCAGAAGTTGACTGATTATCCGTTCCCAATCTTCCATTTAGCTTTGGATTTAGCCAACTCCTTAGCACTGAGGAGACCGTTCCATATTACACATCTCCGTTTGGGGGATCTATCTCTTCAAAAAAGAAATTAATAGAGTTGTGCATTAGGTATTTTTCTTCAATGGTGTCCCGCCACTCACCTTTGCTGTTGAAAATTCCACAAATCTATTTTACTTGAAGAGGTTTGTTGAACAGTCTTAAATTCCTTATTCCAAGACCTCCAAATTTTTTAGGGTGACAAACTTTCTCCTAGGCAATAAGAGGGATACACTTATGTTCCTTTGTGATGGACCAAAGGAATCTTCTTTGTATTCTTTCCATAACCTCTGGAACCTTAGTAGGAATGGAGAAGAGGCTAAGATCATAGGTTGGAAGGTTTTGTAAAGTTGATTTGACCGGCTAAATCTTTCCAGCTTGATTATGGGAGACCCCTTTCCAACTGGCAAGCTTCCCATTGAATCTATCTATTAGTTTATTCTAGAAGGCTTCCAAAGGTTTGAAGCCTAAGGGAAGACCTAGATTACAGCATGAAAATGCATCAATACCGCATCCTAAAATATGAGCTATTTTCCTCTATCTTCCATCTAGGGTATTGACAAAAGAGATGTAACTTTTATTCCAATTAATGGATTGACCAATTCCTCTAATGTATTCATTTAGGAGATCCTTAACAACTTTAGCTTCTCCCACTGAGGCCTCTCCACCTAGGATGGTGTCATCCATGAATTATTGGTCCGTGAAAACATTGTTACCCAAAGAGGGGTTGATGCCTTTCAGGTTACCCTCCCTTTTAGAAGTAGAGATGAGTCTTCCCAGGCACTTAGTGAGGATTATGAAAAGAATCAGGGAAAGGGGGTCCCCTTGCCTTAGATGCCTGGTAGGCTTGGAAAAGGAAGATGGGGAACCATTAATCATAATCACCAGAGAAGGGGTAGAGATAATTTGCTAGAGAATTTTGCAAGTATGGGCATTGAAACCAAAAGCTTCAAGGACTCTAAGAAAAAAAATGCCAGTCTACTCAATAGTAAGACTTAGAGAGATCAAGCTTGAGAATAAAACCTTCCCTTTTCCTAGCTTCTAAGGAATGAATAACTTCATGCACCAACATTATGGAGTCCAAGATCTATCTACCTGGCATGAAGCCTGATTGCTGCTGCGAGATCAAAGAGGAGAGGACTTTGAGTATCCTAGAAGTTATGACCTTTGAAAGGATCTTTAAGAAAGAGTTGCAAAGATTGATAGGCCTAAAGTGCTTGAAAGAATCCACTCTTGTTGAATTAGGTATTAGCACTAGAAGAGTTATATTGAGCTCTTTGAGGAGATTTTTAGAGCCAAAGAATTCTTGCACCGCCTTGACCACATCTTCTTTCACCACATCCCAGAATTGGTGAAAAAATAACATAGGGAAACCATCATGGCTAGGGGATTTGTCTCCAGGAAGAGAGTCCAGGGTATTCTTGACTTCTTTCATGTCTGGGATTGAACATAAGGATTTATTTTGACTTTCTCTAATAATTTTTAGAATTTTATTGAGGAGTTTTACCTGATATTCCTTAGATAGTTCCTAGTCTTTAGAAAGGAGAGAGGAAAAGTAAGCAATAGCTTCCTCCACAATGTCCTTGTCCTCCTTCAGGGCTTGATCTCCCTTCTTGATGCTTCTTATCCTATTAGCTTCTCTGTGTCTCATTGTGGAAAGGTGAAAGAAGCAAGTATTTTTATCTCCTTCCCTAAGCCAAATGGATCTCAATCTCTACTTCAAGAAAGTTTCCTCATGCTCGATGATATTATGGTATTCTAAGAGGATAGATTTCTCCTTATTCATTCTTTCTTCATCATACCCCTATTTTTGGATTTCAGCTTGAATAAGAATAAGATCATTAAGAGTCTTGTCTTTGGAAAAAAAATATGACCAAATTCATCTTTGTCTGAATTTTTTACATTGAATTTGATGTTCCTTATCTTTTTCACCACTCTAAACATAGCAGTGCCCTCAACATCAATGTTCCACCATTCTTTGATTATTAAGAAGATTTGGGTAGGAAGTCCACATTTCTTAAATCTAAAGGGGAAGTTCCTTTTCTTAGCGATCTGGTCCAAGGAGAGGGAGATATAGCAATGATCAGAGCCAGCTAGAACCAAAGCGGAAAGATTGAGAGAGTAGTGATTCAACCAATTCGGCAAGATCAAGGCATGGTTCATTGATGAAATATGTTAAGTCTAGCCTTCTTTCCATGTCTGGGGCAATCCCTCCCTATTTTACCCCTTCTTTTAGGGGAGTATTGAAATCCCTCATGATAATGCCCTTGGACAGATTAAAGGAGGCCAGGGTAGTTTTGATCTTATTCCAGTAGACCTTTATATCTTTTTTGGAATTGGGGGTGTAAATATTAAAAATGAACCAACTTACATTATCTTTTATTTTAGCTTTATTGTTCATCCCCTACCTAGGTATTTAGTTCTAATGCTATAAACCTACTTTAATATTTCCTCAAGATGTATTCCAGCATACAATCCCAAGAGATACCTGTGAAATCTTGAAAACAAATTACCTTGTACCATCCTTATTTTGGCTCCTTCCACCTAGCCTCCTTTGTGGGTTCCATAGAAAAGATTAACATATTGATCCCTATGAATTGGGGAACTACTATCTAATTTATTTATTTTATTTTTCACATTAAAAATATTATCTTTTGAAATGATTTTTGTATGGATGCATTCATGTATCACATAAGAATGTGAATCTTAAAACCTCAGTATGAACATTAATTACATCACTATGTAGACATAAAATTGATTTTGAGATTAATTATACATGATTATTAGTAATAGCATAAAATACAATTGTTTAATGCTATACTTCTTATCTTTTATTTTTTTCCTATTTCCTATTACTATTTGTGTGCATCAAATCCATTTAACACAAAAGTTCTTGAACCCAAACATACTTTGGGTGATAAATCTATTAGACTTCTATTTTAATGAAATAAATTGTAGATTAAGTTAGCTAATGCCATATCACCAAGAATTCCAACTACGTCACCAAATAAATTAAGCATTGAATTTCCTTTATTTCAATTCAAACTTTAAATCTACCTTTATAACTAATCCTTGAATACATAAGAAACACCTTACATCTTCTAAGTCTTAAAACCACATCTTCTAACTTCTATGCTTAATTCCTACGCAATAGCTAACTTAAAATAACACTAAACTTTTCTAATTCATAGATTGTTAAATGGCATGTAGACTTTTGTAGTGTTCTCTTGGAATTGTAGTACATGAAAAGAACATCCACTTTAATCATATTGTAAGATAATCAATATGCTTTCCTAGCTAAGAACATTTTCCGTTATGTTCCTCAAAATGTCTTTTCTTATGCCTAATGAATCTAGTTACAAACCATATGCTTCCTTTAGCTATCTTTAAGTCACCTTTGAAACTATAGATTTCACTAATATCAATTTTGAAAAATAATTATATCATATATTCAAATTCCATATATACATGATTACGAAAAAATTGCAAAACATAACTTCTACATACACAAATTCTACTCCTTTTACATTATACGAATAATATTATCGAAGATTTTTCTGACAAACAAAAAGATTGTAATCTTACTTCTACATACAAAAATTCTGTTTACTCCTCTCTAAGATCCAAACATATACTTCATACAATATCATAAAAAATTAACCCATATTCAGTTTGTATACTTATTCCTGTGTAGTTCAATCCCAAATAACAGATCTGACACGGACACAGGATAACAAAGAAACAAAAAAAACGAGGACAATTAGAGTAGAGGATTGTAAGGACATGCTCTCGCCACTATCACATTTCAAGCATGGGATTGATTTTAGTACCTATCTTTATATTTTTGAGCCGTTCCTCTATTTTTGCATTTTCCATTTCTACCATCTCCTCTAGCTTTTCATTCCAAACAAGTTCAAATTCCATGAGAACGGTTCGATTTCATGATGTCTCCACAGTATCGTAAATAGTTTGAAAAATTCAAGTTGTTTGTGAGGGCAAAAAAAAGAAATTGGAAAATTTGTATAAAAAAATAGCAAATTTTTCTTAAAAAATGAAAAACGTAGTCCAAATTTCGCAAATCCATGAAATACATTTGGATCTATGTTATCAGAAATAAGTAATAGAAAACGTAATGACAAGGACAAATGACAGAAACCAAATATCCTTTGCTGATGCATTTGTCAATGACGAAAGGAAGAAGCGACACACTATTCACGGATTGGAAAGAGGCACTCCATAACATTCATTTCATTATGGCCAAATCGTTTAGTCAAAAAACAAATTGTATTGGGGGATTCGACTGAGGAATCCTCAGGAAAGACGAATACATTATGACAAACCAACGAGCGTAGGTGATCTGGATGGATATGTAACTTGGCCATATTTCATTCGTTATTACGTCCCTGGCTATTTGCTCTTCCTGCAACATAACAACTGGCACCCATGCTAAAATAATTACACCTAAAATTTCGAAGAAACAAAGGGACCGAACAGTTAATACATTGTTTTTAATTTTATTGGGTTTTTTCTTGTTCTCCGAGACAACCCATCCTCACAGATTAACTATCATTGTGGAATATTCCACATTCCCTTTGTTTCCCATAGACCTAGGGCTCCAATTATTTAAAAAGAGTTAGAATATTTTATTTCTAGAAAAGACATAGCTGGTTATTTAGGGATTAAGTTTAGGTTCTTTATAGAAGAGATGAGAAAAATTCACTTCGAAGAAATTGGTATCGATAGATATTAGATGAAGGTTACATATATCAATAAGATAAACCCTTCAATAAAATTGAGCGTTGTATTTCTAGTAAGAAAGCTATGTGTTTTGTTTAACTGAATAAGGCATAAGATAGGGATACTTAGATGGAAAGGGAGAGATGTATTACTAAAATATCATATAAAAAGAACCTTAGAAAGAGATTATAGCCCCTACAATGGTGTCATTAAATATATTGATGAAGAAAATAAAATATTAAAATTAAAGATAATTCAACTTAGTTAATATGTTAATGAGGATTTAAACAATTTTGAGGTTGAAGTTCGAAAAGGAAATTTGGAACATACTTGGAGAAAACTATAAAATATAGATACATAGAAATATTTGAATCATAGTTGAAAATGATTGATAAAATATGATCTAAACTTTAATTATTCCTTAAATAATATGAAAATACTTTATAAAGAAATTGGATTTGATGGAGCTATTAGCAAAAGAAATACTAAAAATATGAAGAATAACGAGGATATAATCATTGAATAGGATTATGTTCTTATTGATAACCACTAGAATTCCTCAAGGGTTAGTGTAATGAGTTTGAATTTTCAAAAGATTTATCATTTTTTAAAATTATATACTTCATTTTTTAAATTTTTTTCTTCATCTTTAGTTTTTCTATTTCTTGTTTGTAACTATGCTCCTATTTCTATTTTTACAATAAAAATATTTTATCAATATTATATAAAACTTTATTAAATTTCTTTTACGATCTATAAAATTATTTGAACCACTCCAAATTCCACTTTTACATAGCAATAAAATATCTATAAATTTTAATCATATCTTATTATCTACTAATATTATACTTCACCATGGTATTAATTCTAACGAAAAATTTCTTATTTTCATATTATTGGAAAATATTTTACATAAACGATCATCTATTCAAATAGAATTCGCAATTTAAATAGAAAGAGGAACAATGTGAAGAGTAAGGATGATCAAATCATAGACCAGGATTATGAAGTGATTGATAACTACTAGAATTATTCATGTTTTAGTAAAATGTGTCCGGCTCTTCAAGAAATCAATCATTTTCTTAAAGTATGTGGTCTAGTTTATTTTTAATTTTTTTGTTAGTTAGCTCATCTTTAACTTTTCTATTATTTATTTGTCACTACGCCCCCAATTTTGTTTGTGACCTATAGAAATTTCATTGATTGTATACAAATTTTTGTTTAATATATTTTACAAACTATTAATGTATTTGAACCTCTTGAAAAACCACATTTACATCATAATCAAATTGTAGGAATTTAAAATGATAATATTAGCTATTAATAGTAGGAATATTTCTATCCAGTTTATAAAGATTAATGGATATTTCTTTTCATGTTTTTCATTAGTTTGAAATAAATTCTATTCAAAAATTTATTACTCACATACTTTTGGGAAACATTTTATTCGAATGGTCATCTTTTGGAACAATATCAAACTGTTTAATAATCCTTAGAAAAATAGGTAAGATATCTAATAAAATAGAAGATGTTTTTATTAGAAACGTGTATGACTAGGAAGTTTCAACATAGAATATTAAGAACTAGTAATACAATTACTTATATAATTTAATACATTTGAATGAGGGTGATCTAAAAACTTAATAAAATCTATGTGTTATATTGACACTTTTTGCAAGCCAATTAGATTTATATGTTACTAAACTAAAATATATTGATGTAGATAATTATCTTTCTTACAACTTGACTAGATGAAGTATTTTATACAAAATTAAACTAGTATAGGGGAAATGTTTAAATTTCCTAGAATTCCTTTTGCTTACTTCCTTACCCTCCATTTTGTGAAAGAATGAAATACATATTTGAAAAAAAACTACTCATCTAAATCTTTGAGATTCCTCCTTAATAGGAAAATTGTAGATATGCACCAAAGTTGTATAGCTATGATGAAATCATATGAAAATGCTTGCAAGTTATTACATGATTAGAATTATGGTATTCATATGGTAGTACACATTTCTTTCTCCCTACCAACAATGATATAATATCGTCTAAAGACAAGACTCAATGACCTACTTTCTAGAAAAAAACTTTCATATAATTTTCTTTATATTTTTCACTTTTAAGAATTTTCTTGAATTTTATTTTTTACAAATAGAACTTCAACGACCTCCAACATTTTGTCTCTATTGATCTAAAATTTATTGTTCACAAATGACAGATAATTTCCTACACATATAATTTGTGCACAAGATCTTTAACCCTTTTTGTATAATTTTAGATGGTTGAATTACTTCCTAAATTTTAAAATCAAACACTATTGATAAAACATAGTATGAATGGTATAGCTTTTTTTACATTGCCATCTTATTCAATGAGAAAATAAATCTTTGATCTTCCGTTACAAATAAGAAAACTAATTTAAATTAAAAGGGACAAAATATATCTTCATAATCACAGTCAAAGCATAAAGTGCTAAGCCCAAGGTATTCTTTAATGAACAACTTTGAATGCATATAAATACAAATTCATTCACGTCAGAAAGGAGGGATATCCTCTATTCGGGATCCTTGATTATATAAAGAATACGTTATGGGCGGAGGAATTGCAATAAATTGTCGTATGTTGGCGTTGTTGACCATGAAACTGATTCGACAAGACTCCTGCAGGGCTTATTTAAGTGGTGGTGTGCATGTGAATCCTCGGCATTGCCCCTTTATCTCTGCAGGTAGAAATGGGTAGGAGATCAGACAATGAAAAGAAATTTGTGGTCCTGTTTCTATTTGTACTGATTGTAGGAGGGACAACAATGGCGGAAGCACAAGGCATAATGGCGGAAGAGCAAGGCATAAGCTGCAACTGTGCCACGGATGCTGATTGTTGGCCTGGCACTGTTTGCTGTATGCCTGGACTCTGCGATGGCAATCATGGTTTTTGTTGCGATCCCAATCCTCCTGTCACTTGCTGCGAATGACCTAACAAATTAATCCTTCCCTCCGTATTCTCACCTATCTTCATATTGGTTTACTCCTACCATATATAGATAGTAGAATAAAGCTGTATACAACATATACGGCAAGGCATTGAATGAATTTTAGTGATTGCTATGTAGAAATATGTGTTTGTTGTTATGTTTCTATGTACTGGACTGAGGCTGTATGACTCTATGTATCTTATAAGGCAAGGCCATGTGATACGATATCGAAGAATTCTAATCAATATAACGCATGTTTGTTCTCGAAATAACCGAATTATTGCTCAATAATTTATAGTCTTCTTGAGGATAATTACAACCCGATTTCTTCTTAATTTCAACAATTCATTTGATTTTTTGTTTCACTGATCTAGGGTCTATGGATTTGACTTATTGACTTATTAAAGATGATTTATTGCATGTGTTGAGATTTGAGAAATAGGAGAAAGGCTTAAGATGAATTGTTACATGTACAAGCGTTTTTAACAGATTAAGGAAAAGAATGGATTAAAATGGGAGAATTCATACAACAAATGTATTATTGCATTCATTTTATTTTTAATACGGCATGTCACAAATGATGGATGATTACTTATCTTTAACTATTTAACTACTCATTGTATGATGGTTTTTATATCTGTCAACTATGCAATGAATCTGTGTAATGGTTCAATTTCCCAATTATTTTAACTATGAAATGGTAGGCTATATAAACCAATTTTCATACATTCCGACCATGGCAGGTAATATATTGAAATTTAAAGAAAAGATCCAACGGATAAATGTATTAAGATCTGGTACAACGAAGAACAGTTATCCGGCAACGAATTGTCGAGGATCTTCATTAATATAATGAGTTATTGGCAGTCGCTTATTTTATTTTTACGATGATATCAAAATTCAAACTCAAAGCACATTTAACTGAAATAAAGACATCAGCCTATGATGAATTAGATCTTGCATCAAATTGGAAATATGCTTTCAGGCTCGAGGATCCGGCAATAAACTCTCGAGTATCTCCATTAACTAAGTTATTGGTAGTCGCCCATTTTATGTTTACAATGATATCTTAATTTCAAATTCAAGTACATCTGATTGAAATAAACCGATAAATTGTTGTGTTTTCCGTTGCCGATCGCCGTTTCTGTCTGCAATATCTTCATATGCACAACAAACACTAAAATTAACCCCGCGTAAAGTTAATTTTTATAAAACTGTTTTAACCCCCCTGCAACATCTTTTCATTTGAATGCTTACGGCTCTCGCTGCCTGTGCCAAAATGAGAGCTTTGGAATCGTTCTGGTTGACATGTGTGCAAAATGTGGGAGCATAGGTAAAATGTGGGAGCATAGGTAAGGCATGTGAATCGTTTAGACAGAATACCTCCAAGAAATGTGATCCCATTGAAAACCACGATTGCACAATATGCACGAACTTCATTTGTTGAAAAGAATTAAGAATCTTTCTCTATTGAATTATTTTTATTATTATTTCCCTTCTTTCTCAGATTTAATCTGTACAAATCGAGAACATGGCAGACTGATATGCAGAAATCAAAACATGATAGTTTGTCTTTACTTCGGTTGTTCAACAAGATGGGCTACTGATACTTCGAGTTCATTTTTCACTTTGTATAGAAGAGTGTCAACATTGACCAATGTATTATTAATGTTCACAATAAGATAATCGATCTCATAGAAAGCTCCTTGACAACTTCAATCATCCTTCTTTCTATGCTCCAATTTCTAGATAACAATGGTTTTGGCATTTTTAACCGTAACTTCTTTTCCTATAGTAAATTTCTGACCACTTTTTCCATCAAAAGCATTTTAGGGTAAAAGCTTTGTCTTTTTACATTCAATATAACCTTGTCGACAAATTTTTCTGGGTCAAAATTTCTATGGATATCTGTATTCAACTTATAAGCATGGAAGATTGAGTGTATCTGCTTCAACCCTTTGATGAAAGCAAGATTTCACCCTTCTTGTGATTCGTCAATTTTTATTTTATTTTTTCTTCATTTAGTTGTCAAATAATCTCTAAGTAATCTATTCTCTTTGTTACATTCTTATGCAAGATATGCATCTTGATAGGAGATAAATATAATCTTATCATATTGGTCTTAGTGTGGAAATACTAAATTTTCCAATATGTTTTTGAAAAAGGCAATGATAAAAGGGTGTTGGTCTGTGGTACAAAAGGAGGCTTACTAAGAGAATTAACAGAAGATTAATCCAACCTTAGACAGCAACAACTTAGTAAAGAACACATAGCGTCTACCTTTATAAAAAGTAAAAAATAAAAAACCAACCCAACACAACCACTCGGTACCAAAAATTCACGATATAGTTTTTCAGGAAATCCAACATGAAAAGTAACTTATGCCATGCAGGACTAAAAACAATACTTAAAGTTTTAAAAATACTAAAATTAACAAAACCCACCCAACTATTAGGCTTGGAGTCAGCCCCAACACCATGCGTAGTCCTACTCCAGCCTAGCCACAGAGTCATTTTCCATCCCACAAGCATTTTGAGAGCAATAGGTCTCCCTAGTCTTCATTCAGGAACCTTAAGAGTTCACGGTTTCCTTTCATAGTCTCCTTCCCCAGCGAAGCATTCTCATTGAGGAGACAAAGAGGGGTAGCTAAAGCATGCATCACCTTGAGAGAAAATTTGCTGATATTAGCCAGTCTTTTGTTGGTGTTGCCAAGGTCACGAGTAAGTTTGGCCACCATGTTCTCCAGAGAAGAAATTTGGTATTTGATTTTCCCCACAAGACCACTTTGTGTAGTATCTTTACTAGCACTGGGTCCTTCTCCATCTTAGCCTCCTTAGCTGTGGCAGTTTGGATGTCCTTCTCCATCTTATCCTCCACCTGATTAGAACAATTATTCAAGTCCTCTCTGCTAGGGGAATCCACAAAGGCATCCTCCTAGTTCATCAACTCTTTGATAGCTTTTTGGCCTTGGATTTCCCCAAAATGTTGAACTCCTACTCTGGAACCTATCTTTTGGACTTAATATATTATAAATTACATGATCTAACACCTATGTTTCTCATCATGGGACTAACAAAATTCTCCTCACATGGGTCAGACACTTTCCATCCTTTCCACTCACATAATTGACACCTCCCTAAAAAAATCTTTAATCTCTCTAAGGATGTGATAAACCTAAAGCATGCAAGTTCCTTTTAAAGATTTATTTCTTAGGTTGATGTCCATTTTTTCATTTCTCAAGAATACAAAAACCTATTGTAGCCATTGAAAATGACTCTACCTCAATTTTCCAATCATAAAATATCATCACAATATATGATCATATATATCTATTCAGAAATCTTCTTAGAATATTATTTAACAATTTCATATATGTGTTTGGGGCACTCATCAACCCTAATGTCCCAACCATCCATTCATTAAGCTTTCTTTCTAAATGCAAAATTCCATTCATCTCCTTGAAACACTATTCGATGCCATTCACTCTTTAGAAAATTAAAATAAGTTACTTGATTACATGAAGTTACACATGTGAGACAACAAAAATCTACACTCGATGATAATATTGTTCTTTATATAGAATCTTATAAATCATTCATTCTCTATCCTTTTTTGAGGTGAATGTTTTATATTTCATACATGTACCTTTTTTTTTTTTACTAAGCCTTGTTCTAGTATTTGTTTAGCCTATGTATTTAGCTACACTCATATTAAACATTAGTTATATAATTTTCTTTTTTAGAAAGACTTCAACCATTTCCAAACTTTATTATTATGAGATTATATGCATCGATAGAAACTAATCTAACCATCCTTTACTAATCATAACTATGTTCTCTTCAAGAAACACTATGAACACTAGGTCCTCATAATTACATAACTCCTTTGGTCCTTGTTTGTATTCTTTACTCCTAGTACAATCTACATTGCTACAATCCAACCATATCTTTCAAAAAAAAATTCACCATAAAATCACATTCTCTTCTACATGCCTTCTTTCTTCTTATCTCTATAAAGTAGCCCATTCTTCTGTACCATACTTCTTACTGCTATGTGGTATTAATATTCTAATAATTAGTTGTACATCTATAATTTTATAATTATCTTCACAATAACACATGACACATATCCATTAGAATCATGTGCACCAGACCTTACCCTAATCATTCAATTGAAAATTCACCTAAACATTTTAAATTCAATATAATTTAGTGTCCCTTTCTCAACTAGTGATTCTATATGGAACTCGGTTCATAAATATCTCCAACCCCCAATTGTTACACCATCTTCATGGAAAACAAGATGTTGAATTCGACCTTATCAATGAAAACATCTAACACTTCATTCTTACACTTGGTTATGAAGAGGATCTTCATCAATCATAGTTTCTTATCTTCATGAATAATTTTTAAGAATTTCCTTATGTATCATTAGGTTATTTCAATGATATAATTTTGTGCAAAAACATTATTTCGAGCTTTCTACTTTTCTTCCTAATGTGTCATCTCCTTTCTCTTGTACTAATTGCATACATTGTATAGTTGATTTTTGTCTTACATAATGTTATATTATCAAATAAATGATGACTTTATTCTCCATATGTTTGCAAATTCATATAGAATCATACAGTAAAAAATTAGTTTCTTTCATTTTCTCCTTTTGCAAAGATTCAGTCTTGATACTTTTTTATGGTGGCATCACTTTGTATTTGTACCACCTTTTATATATAGATATATATAATATATAATAATATATATATATATATATATATATAAATATTAGTATATATTATATATATATAATATTATATAATAATATATATATATATATTATATATATATATATTATATATATTATATATATACATTTCTATAACATATACATCTACATATAATAGTACTATATACATATAGATATATATATCATATATATATAATT
>BSBK01011304.1:0-92500 GCA_027943335.1 Chamaecyparis obtusa | reverse complement strand
CAAATATCTCTACTATGTGGGGCCTGGGTACTATCTTGGTCTGAGGGAGCTTGTGATCCTTGACTATTATGGACACTCTGATCTGAACCACTAGAAGCCATGAATGATGTGCACACAAAGGTAATATATATTATATATATATATATATATAGATCTAGATAGATAAAAAATGCTCACTACAAGTAGGCACATGCACATATACATACATCCATTAGAAAATCAATTGATATATATATATATATATATATATATATATATATTGTTGGCATTAAGCATGATTGTCATTAGTGACAACACTTATTCTGAATAGTGCATACCAAGCAGAACAGTACATACCGAGCAGAATAGAGCTTACCGAGTAGAACAGTACATACTGAGTAGAGCAGAGCTTACCGACTAGAATAGAGCTTACCAAGAAGAATAGAGCTTACCAAGTAGAATAGTGCATACCGAGCTCGCAAAGTTTCATAGAGTTTACTGAGTGCTACACGGTTTAAACAGGAAATTTAGTTTCTACCGAGTAACACTTTATCTACCGAGTCTCTAGTATTTACTGAGTTTGAAACTATGACCAAGTGGTAAGTATGGACCAATTTTCTACTTCTACCGAGTGCATGATGATGTCGAGTAATGCAGTGGATGCTGAGTATCAGAAAGTCACCGAGTTAGTTTGCAGTAACGTTGTAACTATATTTGGGGTGACTCGGTAATATTTGTGTTTACTTGTTTAAGAGCTGACTTTGTAATTGTTTTTGAATTGACTTAGATTGATATATAAATAATGTTTTATGTTCATATCCAAATATAATGAAAAAAATAGAGAAGTATGAAAAAAGAGAGAAGGAAGAGATAAGCGAATTACAAAGGGCTACAGCAGTATAAGAAGCAACAAAGATCTATCTATCATAGAAGGTGATCAGTACATCAGAGAATCTCAATCAGCAAGTATAGTTGGCAAGTAAGAGATCTACTATTTCATCCTAACAGGTGAATCAGCTTGAAATCCTTTAACCGGGTAGACTTAACAATCTTTGTAAAAATCTCTTAACCGAGTGCATACTTCATTATATGTTTGTAAAACCTCTAACAAGGTGGACCTAGCAATCGTTATTGCTCCTAACAGGGCAGATCATCAGAAGTGATCATTGTAAGGCTTAACTGGAAAAATTTATACTACAGTATTGAAGTTTTGTGGGTATCATCCCCACCCCAGTTTTACTTTCTACTTGGAAGGTTTCTGGGTCACCAAATCTCTGTGTTCTAAGTGTTATGAATGTTTTATTCTTTTTTGTTACTCATGCATGTAGTTAGATTAACAATCCAATATTATTAAGATTTGAATCTGTTAAAAGTTTTGAAGTTACTGATTCACCCCTCCCCTCTCAGTAACCTAGATAGTTCTTGAATATTTCCAACAATTGGTATCAGAGCATAGTGGATCTTAGAATAAAGTTTGACAGCTTGAGAAAAGATTCAGGACAATGGAGATATTCAGACTAAATAAAGTAATTGAGAATGAAAAGCTAGATCTGGAAATGGCCATACTCAACTCAAAGAAGCAAGAGAGCATCTTTCCCTTTCCCTAAAAAGAAGGAAGGAGCTTGCAAATCAGATCAATGACCACAGTATGTTGAAGAAAAGATTGAAGACTTTTTCCCTTCAAGCAGCTCAGATGAAGCAAACAATGCAATCAAAGAACTTCTAGAAAAGAATGGATCTCTGCAAGAAGAAGTGAGAAAATTGAAAAGAGAACAGGAAATTCAGTCAACAAGATTCTGTGAAGTCTTGGAACAAAGAAACAAGATGAAAGATGAAATAGATGGAAAGAACAATGAAATCCAGAATAAAAATCTTCAGCTAGAAAATCTTATTGATCAAATCTCCAATGCAAATGAAGAAATCTTAACTCTAAGATCAGAAAATGAAAATATGAGAGAAGAGCTTAGATCTGAAAAGCAAATCAATTTAAGAGTTGATGAGTGAGCTAGATGCTGAAAAGCAAATCAATGAGAAAATGTTGAAATCTCAAGAAGATATGAATTAGGTGTATGAACGAAACCTTCATAGGCAAAAAGGAAAAGCAAGACTTGGATACAAAGAGGAAGGTGAATCTCCAAACAAGGTACTCAAAAGAATCATAAACCTACCTATAATCACTGTGGAAAAAATTGGTCATACTTCAAACAAATGTTGGAGCAATGGAAAAGAAAAATTCAATGGAAAATGCTACAATTGCAATAAGCTTGGTCATAAAACAAATGAATGCAAGGAGAAACCAAGATTTAAAGGCATATGTCACAAATGTAGCAAACAAGGTCATAAGGCATCAGAATGCAGATACTAAAACACCCAATCTAGTGGAACAAATTATTAAAGCAATGTTTGGTTGGGATTACAACTACTTGGTGTAGATGTTCATTACTGTGGATAATATGGACACATTGGCATGAATTGTGTAAGGTACCACTTGAGAAAAAGGGATTCTACCATAAGATGTTATAATAGCACTAAGCTTGGTCACATAGCTAAAAACTACATGAATTTAGGAAAAATTGAAGATGAAAAGAAAGCAAAAGCAAATAAAATTAGGAAGCAGATGAGACAGAAGTGGATTCCCTAAACCCTCTACCGAGCAAAACCAATCCTGAAGTCACTAATGAAGGGAGTGGCCTCTATGAGCTCTAACTAGTCTCCAAGAAAAGCAGTGGAACTGTATCCTCATAGACATATTCCAAAATAGTTCCTGAACTGAAAGTAAGATAGATTCAAATTAGTATGCAAGATACAGCAAGATCACAAGAAGGTTGGTGTCAGTTACCACTGAGCAAGGTCGGGAGTAACCTAACTTCATTTGGTTACCGAGTAAGGTCGGAGAAGTATGAATTTGTATGATCAACCGAGTTCGCAGAGTCTTCACTAAGAAATTAATTCATAGTGGATGATAGCCTGTCTAATTCTATACCCTAATTTGTACTGAGCATTAATGACAAAGTTTTAACAAAAGGAGTGAAAATCAAGTTCACTATTCACCACGAACAAAAGTCTCCTAGTGCAATCAAGTGTTTCATAGCATATTTCAACAAGATAATTCTCTTTCCTCGAAGAATTTACTGTGTTCACCGAGCTACCATGGCATCATCCAATGCTAAGAATGAAGAAAGATTTAGAAATGTTGGTTCATGGAGAATGGAAAGCACCAGATTTCAAACTCATGCCCAAGTTGCCAGAAACCCTAGACCTGAGTGGAGCTCATCTCAGATTCCTCCTAAGGTACTCCTTATTAATGATATTCACAGTCATTTTAAGGTGTAAAATTCAAGAGCTTGGAACCCTAGAGATAGATACTATTCGTGAGGAACTATGTGTCAATGGTGTTCTCAAACTGGAGCATCAACATTTGGAAGATAAGGGTTTAGTTCACATCACACACTTGCCTCAGAGCTTTCATATAAAATGGGTCAGATATATCCTCAGTTGAGTACATGAAGGTAAAATATGGCTTGAGCAACCAGTAGAGATTATGAAGAAGATGATTCACCGAATCATTGGTCTTCCCATGCTCAACAAGGCAAAATCTACAAAAAACCCTAGGTCAGATGGAACTGGAAGAGAAAATCCTAGTTGAGTGGGACGGTAGAGGTATGAAGATAAGCAGAATTATAGATGCAGAATTGAAGTTTGGTATACATATCATAGCTCACAAGATATACAGTTCAAGTCGGCAGAACAGTGTTCCGTGTGAAGCAGTTGACCTAGCATATAAAATTGTAAAGAAACAATCTGTCATTTGACCTAGCAGATCTTTTGTTGAAATAGTTCAACAAGAACATGGAGAGAATCCAAACCTCAAAGAACAATCCATGTAAGTTTGGCTCACTATTGGTTTGTTTATTTTTCTACGCTCAAAAGTTTTTCCCATCAAAAGGCATGGTAGTATGGAGAAAAGATGTGTTCGGTTCTTTATCAGATGAATGAATACATTTCAGAAATGGGTGACAATTTTTGAAAGCATAATGGATAACTATTTTGAATCATTTAAAGAGAAAATGAACAACAGATTCCGGATTCCACATAAAATTGGTGAAGATTACAAAGATGATATTTGTTTCATGGTGGACTATGATAATCTGTATATACAGGCAGCAAAACCAAGGATTGTACATGTGAAACCTCTTCCCTATGAGGTAAATATTGATGAAACCAAGAATATTATTGAAGACCTAATTAATCAACCTGTTAATCCAAAGGCACCATATTTTGGGACATATGAAGAAGCTAGAGGAGAGAATTGAGCTTAGTATAAAGCTTCCACAGGCAGTTAACAATGGAAGAAAGAGGATGGCTAAAATACAAGCTAGCTCACCTCTAATGTCAACTGAGGAAAAAGGAGAGGAATTTGAAGAAGAAGAAGAGAAAAAGGATGAGGAGGAAGAAGAACAAGTACCAGCAAAGAAGAAAGGAAAAGTAATTATCACCAAGGCACCCAAGAAACCCTCTGCAGTATTTACAAGGAGTGCAAGAGGCAAGGCAGGAAAAGATAGTGAAGAAATAGTATTCAAAAGGCCTCCTCCATTAAAAGAAAAGATCAAGGATATGAAAGAAGGATCTGGAATTGCAAACTTCAAATCTCTAAAATATGAAATCAGATCTTAGGAAGAGCAGCAGGAAATTAAAGATGCTATTATCGAGAAAATAGGAGATGGAAATACTCACCTGAAGAGATAGCTTCTCAAATCCCAGGAACTCTGCTGAACAAAATTAAGTTGAGATGGTCCAATGCAAGATAATAATGTCAAGGACATCTATGCTACAAACCTTGAGGCAATTAATGTCAAGTTTGAAAAATGCTAAAATTAATAAGGCATTGATAGATAATGAAATTAAGATGACACTCAAATTCAATAGTTGTTTGATTTTGATCAAAGATATTGAGTTGGTTGTGAAGAGTGCCACTTGCCACATGGAAAACATCTATAATCTTCACAAACTGAGTGTCAAAACTATGATAATCAAGGATATTGATGATGACAGTGATGAACATGAAGGAAGATACTGAGGGTAGACAAGAAAAAGTGATGAGGAAGATAATATTGTTTGGATAGCTGCAGAAGTCATTACCTCACTTCCTCACTCTCCAGCAAAAGTTGCTACACCTAGCATGGAGATAACTTCAAGTATGATTATGACAACTTCCATAGATACATCAAATGTCAAATCATCACTACACAACTCAATGAATCATTGACAGAAATGACTACCACCTCTTTTACCGAGTTGCAGTCTCCTGTATCTACTTTATGTACCTACTTCCATATCAATTTTTCCAAGTAGTACCTCAGTTTTGGATACTTTAGTAAGTATTTTAGTTTTTTATTCTACAATTGTGAATACTTCAATTTTGAGCCCTTCAAGTATTCCAGTAGGTAGTTTATCATTTTTCATAGCTAGTCCTACAATGTCTACAATAACTTCTACAAAGGCATTAAGTGCAATTAACAGTTGATCCTAAGGCTCAACCAAGTACACAATTTTTGAGTAAGAATGTAGAAGAGGATATAGACTTAGATGAGGAGATAGAGATTCCAAAATTAGACATTGCAAATCTTTTAGCAGATCAAATGAAAAACATTGGTGAACTCCTCCAAAAGAAAGCAAAGAAGAAGAAACTAAAAGAGGAAAGGGACAAGGGAATATAAAATTATTGAAGATGCAAAGGATATTTTATCAGAAGCATTAGGTATTAAATTTGATTCCTCTCAACATATTTTGTTACAGTTAGCTGAGGTAGTAAACAAGTTCCATGAGGATTCCTCTGTGTCAGAGAAGATTATTGAGAAAGCCGAGAAGAAATTTGACAATAAAGTGCTTGAGCATGTTGCTCAGCATTACTAGCTATTAATCAGGCATAATTATCTGCAGTTTTGACAGATATTGATTCCTCCTATTCCAATGTTACCTCACTTGTTGCTAAGCTATGTAATGTTGCCGAGTTCACTAAGTCAAGGATAAATTGGAATAAGATTGATGAGGATCTGAAGGACAGTGTAGAGAGGTTGCAACTTGAACCTAGTTCAAGCTCTGCACATCATATGAAAATCACATTCCTATCAAATAGGTAGTCAGAATTATTAAAAGAAGATACAAAGATCCGGTCAACACTGCTAGATATTCAGAACATGATCCTTCCCATCATGGACATAATGCAAAAGCACATTGTTCACTCAAAAGCATTACTCCATGACAATCAATTTTCAATTGCAGATCACATGATTGAACTCTCTGTAGGAAGTCCAAATTGCACTCCAAACATGCAAGATCTACAAGAGAATTGGGATAGAACTCTGGCACTAATCATAAAGGTACATTCTGATTTTCTTTCACATTTTGGATCTCCCTGTAAAATACTTGTATATACACTTTGGCATTATTGTCAAAAAGGGGGGAGAAAATGTATAGGAGAAAGTGTATAAGATTAAGGTGTGTAATACGAAAGGGGGAGAAAGTACTCTATATAAGGGAGTCATGAAATATATAAACAGCAGTTTGACAAAGATAAATTTTTGAAAAAAAAAAAAAAAAGATTCAACATGATTCTTGTATATAAGTTTTGGCTATAAGTGTTTTTGTCACTAATGCCAAAGGGGGAGATTGTTGGCATATAATCATGATTGTCATTAGTGACAACACTTATTCTAAATAGTGCATACTGAGTAGAACAGTACATACCAAGTAGAACAGAGCTTACCGAGCAGAATAGTACATACCAAGTAGAGCAGAGCTTACCAAGTAGAACAGAGCTTACCGAGCAGAATAGAGCTTACCAAGTAGAACAGTGCATGCCGAGCTCGCAAAGTTTCATAGTGTTTACTGAGTGCTGCACGGTTAAATAAGAAATTTAGTTTCTACCGAGTAACACTTTATCTACTGAGTCTCCAGTATTTACTGAGTTTCAAAACTATGACCGAGTGGTTAGTATGGACTGAGTTTCTACTTCTATCGAGTGCATGATGATACTAAGTAACGCTGTGGACGCCGAGTATCAGAAAGTCACCGTGTTAGTTTTTAGTAACCGTGTGTAACTATATTTGGGGCAACTCAATAATATTTGTGTTTACTTGTTTAAGAGCCGACTTTGTAATTGTTTTGGAATTAACTTAGATTGATATATAAACAATGTTTTATGTCATATCCAAATATAATGAAAAAAATAGAGAAGTATGAAAAAGAGAGAAAGGCAGAGATAAGCGAATTACAAAGGGCTACAGTAGTATAAGAAGCAACAAAGATCTTATCTATCACAGAAGGTGATCAGTACATCAGAGAATCTCAATCAGCAAGTACAGTTGCAAGTAAGAGATCTACCATTTCATCCTAACAGGTGAATTCAGCTTGAAATACTTTAACCGGGTAGACATAGTAGTCTTTGTAAAAATCTCTTAACCGAGTGCATACTTCATTGTATGTTTGTAAAACCTCTAACAAGGTGGACCTAGCAGTCCTTATTGCTCCTAATAGGGTAGATCATCAGAAGTGATCATTGTAAGCCTTAACTGGCAAACTTTATACTGCAGTATTGAAGTTTTGTGGGTATCATCCCCACCCCAGTTTTACTTTCTACTTGGAAGGTTTCTGGGTCACCAAATCTCTATGTTCTAAGTGTTATGAATGTTTTATTCTTTCTGTTACTCATGCATGCAGTCAGATTATCAATCCAATATTATTAAGATCTGAATCTGTTAAAAGTTTTGAAGTTACTGATTTACCCCTCCCCTCTCAGTAACCTAGATGGTCTTGAATATTTCCAACAATCAATATATATATATATATATATATATATATATATATATATATATATATATATATATATATATATATATATATATATATATATATATATATATATATATATATATATATATATATATATATATATATATATATATATATATATATATATATATATATATATATATATATACATGAAAACATTTAAAACTTTAAACAAACACACATGAACTAATTTTAAAATGCATTTGTACATAATATAAATTAAATATTAAATTAAACATTTAAATTCATGCATTTACATATGTACATGTAATATTTTTAAATATTTAAAAACATAATTTAAACTCAACCATTTACACATGTATTCAATCATGGTGTACTAGAACAAATTCATGCACACATATTTACTAATTTGAATGCATATTTATGTACATATTTACTTTACACACATGAGAAAAAATTAATTTGTAAAAATTTCCGTAACTAGGGAGGGAAAAACATTATATTTAAATTAAATACTTTAAAAGAAATGGTGAAAATATATAATAATCTGGAAAGGGGTTCATGGGTCTTAAGAGTCTTAATTAGGTCTTGAGTAACTTGGTCTTATGGGTCTTAAGGGTCTTATGAGCTCGTCTTAAGGGTCTTAATTAGGTCCTATTGGGTATTAAGGGTCCTATTAGGTCTTAAAGGTCTTATTGGGTCCTATTGGGTCTTAAGGGTCACATTGGGTCTTAAGGGTCTTAATTAGGTCTTATTGGTTCTTAATGGTGAACTATTTTGACCTATTAAGTTCTATTAGGTATTAAGTGGTCCTATTAGGTTGTTAAGGGTCCTAATTGGTCCTATTCAATGGATGATAAGTCTTAAGTGGTAAAATTAAGTCTTAAGTGGTCGTATTAGGTCAGTAAGAGTAGATAGTCCATTATTTTTTAATTGGTACTATTAAGTCAAGTATTGGGTCTTATAATTGGATCCATCCTATTAGGTTTTAATGGTCTTATTAAATGTCTTAAGGGTAGGTCCTATTACATGTTTTTAAAAGTTTCAGTTTACATTTTATCTAAATTATATATATGTTTTCTTAGGATTTAGGTTTGTACGTTTAAGTTTTATGTGTTGATTTTGTACATTTTTAAAGGTAAATACAATGCTTATTAAAAAAAATTGACATTTTTTTTGCATATAAATATTAAAAAAACAATTAAAAAACATTTAAACAATATATGCAAAAAAATAATTAAAAAACACAAACAAAAAAACAAAAACAAAAAACCTACCTCGAACTCAGCTGAGTTGCACTATCGCTCCCTCTAGGTCGCCTATCCTTAGCCCCTCAATGTTCAAATGGGGGGCTTTCAGCATTCACGGGGCTACTTATGGGGAGGGGTAGACTCAGCCGAGTCCACCCTGCCACGTAGGGCCTATTCGGCGCCGCATGGCACTGCCCTTTCTTTGGCCAAAGAGGACTCGACCGAGAGGTACTCGGGTGAGTCCACCGAGTTAGCCAAAAGGGTGACACACTATCGCGCTTTCACCCATAATTGGGATGAAGAATATGTAAAATTAGATAGCAATGAATACAAAATATTTTAAATGAACAATGTAAATTTGTTAACAATTTGGAAGGATTTTCCTGAAGGAAATTGAAATCTAATTAGTCAAAATGATGTAGTGCCAAGTTGGGACTAGCCCCAAAGGAAATGCCCAACCTTGAAGCTAAGAGTACACAAGAAAGAAACAACATAAAATAGAGAGAATGCACGATCCAATGTATTATTCAGAGATCAAAAACATACATGCAGGGTTGTTGAACCTTACCAGTTATGACCACATACAAAGAAATGAATCTCAAATCATAATACCGATCTATCAAAGTGTCAGATATAGGTTTCTTGAAACCACTACCATTCGAATTGAACTACCTCTAATGATACATTGATTTATTACACATAGGTAACACCTCTAAAGTCAGCCAAGAAAGAATTACATTCCCTAAGAAAAGGAAACATGTACAACAAATAGGTCTAACCAAAAAGGAATTAAAGATCCATAAAAGGAAACCACAAGGAGCGTGATCATAGGAAATGATCCATGGAAGATCCATAAATCACACATTACAATCGTAATGGTCAAAATCTAAAAATAAACAATGGCACATAGAATCTCCAAATAGATCCAAGCAAGTAATGGAGATGTTACCCAAGGATAGTAAATGGATCAAATCTTCAAATATCTATGAACATTGGGAGGTGTGATTAGAGGAATATGATAATAGATAGGTCTCGAATAAGATTGTACAACCACACATGCTATCATGAACAAATAAAGGATTGGTCAGTATAATCTCTCTAACTAGTAACAAGGAACAAATACACACAACTATTTTTTTGTTGTTGATGCAAGATTGCTATGAACCCAAGATGATCCTTCATTAGACACCCAGAGTTAATAAAAATGATGCTCTACATCAGATGTTTAGTTCAATTTGAGAATAATATAAATGAGCCAAATCAAATTGGGAAATCCATGTAGCATCCTCAACCGGTTTGTTCTTCCAAATAACTAAGTACTCCATGTAATCATTTTCTTTTGTGCTCCTTCCAATTCTATTATCCAAGACCTTCTCAATTTCCTTTGTCTACTTCTTTAGATTTTTCTCCTTCATGTCTGTCTCATCATATAACTCATGGTATTCATAGAAATATACAATGTTAAACATATGTGATATATCCATGTCAACTGGAACTCAATCTCTAAAGCATTACCACTTTCAATCTTCTTCAGTATCTGACAAGGCCCAAACTTCTTCATCCTCATCTTACTATAGGTTCTAATATGAAACTTTTCTTTCTTTAAATGAATCATAACTTCATCACCAACTTCAAAATTCTTATACCACCTAGACCAGTCAGCTATATGCTTATATTTCTGATTACTACATGTTCCAAATTATAATTTACCTCATCATGCAAAGTCTTCATAAGTTCAACATATCCCTCTTCTTCAACACTTCCCTTCTCTTCCAAACCAAGATCTTTCAAATATGATATCCCTTTAGGATGCATGCCAATAAAAATTTCAAAAGGTGTTTTACCTATACTTTGGTTCACTGAATTATTATATCCAAACTCTGCTTGTGCTAAAACCAAATCCCAATTACCATGTTTATCTCCAACAAGACATCTTAACAATTTACCCAAAATCTTATTCACATCTTTTGTTTGTCCATCAGTTTGTGGATGAAATGTAGAAATGAACTTCAAATATGCACCCATCTTTTTCCAAAGTGTCTTCCAAAAGTATCACACAAACTTACTATCTCAGTTAGAAATAATAGTCTTAGGCAACCCATGCAATCTCACAACTCCTCTAAATAATACATTAGCTATATGAACAACATTTGATGTTTCATATGTATTTGCTAAATTTTATTATGTTGTGGGTTTCAGGAACCCTATAAAACCTATTTTACTTCATAAAAAACATCTAATGTTTTCTTACAAGGAATGAAATGTGACATCTTTAAAAGTTTGTCTACCACAAAAATAATAGAATCATCAACTCTTAGTGTCTCTGGTATGCCAAGAACAAAATCCATAATAATGTCTTCCCAAGGTCTACTAGTAATAGGTAAAGGTGTGTATAACCCTATATTCTAACTTACTCCTGAGAAACTTGACAAATTCTACAACTTCTAAAAAAATTCTAAACATCCTTATACAACTGATGCCAAAAGTATTTCTCCTTAATCAGACTTACTATTTTATCAATGCCAAAATATCTTGCAAGTCCTCCACTATGTTTCTCCTTGATTAGGTTTTCCCTCATAGGTCCTCTTTGTATACATACCTAAATGCCTTTGAAAAACATACCTTCCTAAAAGAAGTAATCAACCCACTTACTTTGATTATCTATGATCAGTTCCTTACATACTTTCAGAGGTTTCGTAAAATCAAGATCAATTTCATACAAAATTTTCAAATCATCAAAACCAAGTACGTCAAGTCTCATCTCAATAAATAAAATTCTTCTTCTCAATGCATCTGCAACCCTATTTGACAATCCACATCTATGCTTCGACATAAAAGTAAAATTTTACAAGTACTCAACCCACTTTATATATCTTTGATTCAAATTATTCTGACTACACAAATACAATAATTCTTTATGATCGGGGAACAATAAAAATTCCTTAGGTATCAAATAATATTCCACCTCTTTAAATATTGAACAATAACATAAAATTTTGTATCATAGACTGAATAGTTCCTCGTAGAATCATTCAATTTATCACTATAAAAAGAAACAATTTTATCTTCATTACTCAAAACTACTCCTATTGCACTTCCACTTGCATCATAATCAACTTGAAATACTTTAGATAAATCAGGTAAAGCCAATACCATTAATTCATCTACCTTCTATTTTAGGGTCTCAAAACTTTTGCAGCTCCATGTGTCCACTTGAAATATTTCTTGACTCCTTTCATTGTCTCTATCATAACATTACAAATAGAACTAAAATTCCTTATGAGCTTTCAGTAGAGAATAGTCAATCCATGAAAAGATCTAATTTTACAATTGTAATACGCCAAAATTGGCACCTTTCAATTCTAATCAATTTTGGTCCATTTCTTCAAATTTCTACATCATAAAAGTCCTATTGTACTAGGCAATTCTGTCTCCTAATTGACTTTATTTGACTTGGTGTCAAATGCAAAAAACCCTAAATTTGCATTAATCATACACTATATTTAATTCCTAAATGTTCAACATTTATTGGCTAAATAATCCTTATGATTAATTAATTTAATTATAAAGTCCTAATGCTTTTAATTAAATTAATTCGACCCCCTTTAGCTAATACATGTCAAAGGAATTAAATAATTATTTAGTTCTTTAAATGGATTATCCCCATTTGAATTTAATTATTCAAAATAATGTGAAAAGCCACCCATGTGGCAGTAATTCATTTACTCAATTAAATAATATCTCCAATTTGTCTCACCTTTCTCCATGGAGATGAAGAGTCAGCCATTTCTTTCCAAGAAACTCTTCATCCTTCACTCGGGCTCTTCTATATTATGAACCTCTTTTTCCTCATTTGAGAAGGCAATTTTAGAGTACCAAAACTATAGCGAATTATTGTCTCAATTCTCTCATACTTTCAAGCTTTTCATTGCATATTTAGAATAATTTCCATTTCTAGTATAATTGCATTCTCATCTGTAATATAGTTTTCTTATTAAGTTCTTAGTTTAAATCTCATTGCATTTCAAGCTTCTTAGATTAAAATCTGCATTCTCATTCTTAGATTAAATTTGCATTCTCACATTTCTTTCAAGTTAATAGCTTAATTTGCATTCTCATTTTTATCTAAAATTTAATTGCATTCATGCTTAGCTTTGAAAATGCTCAATTTTAGTGATTGGTCTATGGTTGTTGGGCTCTCATTCTAAGATTAATTTAAACACCCCATCTAAATAGGAGGCGATAGGTCAATTCAATTGATATTGCGAAGTGAATAATTCATATTCATTTTCATAATTAGTTCATTGAGAAATGACTATGTCAAGTCTATGGCTGAATTAGAGGTCAACATTCAGACATAAACATTTTGGCGCCCACCGTGGGCCTTGATCTTGATTTCTGGCCTCATTAATCTCAAACTTTTTTTGAAGATTCTGCACTTTGTCATTCATCCGTACTTCACTGTGTATAGATTCTCACATGAGCTTTCTCATTGTGCCATGCGAAGTTGTGCTTTCATTAGAACTTTCTTGAGCAAAAAAGCACAATCTCACAAAGGGTCCTGCACTTTCTCACGTGCGGTATTGCACTTCCTCATGCAAGTCTTTCCATCAGTATTCTTAAAAAATTTTAGTTTCTATGTTTCCTGTTGCATATTTCTAACATTTTTTGTTTGCTGTGATTTTTATATATCTCTTTTTTTCTGACAGCATAACAGTAGGCTGCAGGAACCTTGACCAAGAAAAAATTTGCTAACAGTTTTCTTGTAGGATAGTTGTCAAAGACACTCAAAAACATTATGTTTGTTCATTTCTTTAATCACATAGTATAACTAGGGCCTTGTTAAAATTTCTTAAGGGTCTTGATAGCAAGATAGGGTAATAGGCTCTTCATTACATGGAAGTGATGCCCATGGATGAATCCAAGACCCATATTTTTCTAGCATGATAGATACCTGGGGAAGCAAGGAAAGGTAGTGAATCTTTAGCATGTCTACTTGTTAGGGGATTATGCTCTTCCCTCTTTGAGAGAACCAGAAACCCAAAAGCTTGTGGATTGGTTAACGAGGAACTAGCTCAGTGATGAACATGTCTTGTTTTTTTGGGTAAGGTGAAGAGGTAGAGAAGTATGCTCTTCTCTCTTTGAGAGAATCATAAAATCCAGCCCTTGGATCTAAGCCAAAGTCTGTGTCACCTTTAGAGGACCTGTCAGAAGTTGAACCTTTGAGAATGACCCAAGTGAGTATACACCTATTGTCGATGATTCCACCTCACTATAATAAAGAAAGCTTTGTTGATTCTAAAGACTCCAAAGCCATATTAGCTTCTTTCTCTTGATTTTGACTATCGTCTTGAGAAAGCTATGTCTACTATACTAAGCGGTGCCACTCCTAGCCTTGCTTACGGGGGTGTATGACTTTTAGGTGTCAGTGTGGTTGTGAGGCCTCAACCCTGTATTAGGGAAATTGAAGGTTAGTGTGAACAGAAGCCCACTAAACACTTTCTTAGTTATTTTCCTACCTGGATCACCTCTAAAAGGAGACATAATCTTTGCGTAGGGAGGGGGAAGAATCTCTCCCCTAGATTCTCACCATAGGCATGCACCTGGATGTTCAAAGGTGGTATATGACATTGGCCCCTACTTCAAGGGTAACCTTTGAACATACATTATTGAGTCCTTGGAAACACCAAAAAAATGAGCGCCCTTTAGGGGGTGACATGACTGTGTGAGGTGAATGCATGCACATAAGTTGTGAGGCACAAATTTTGTCTTCTCTACCATTTTCTTGGTAGGGATAACTAAGTGATTTTTTTGAGCCTTGAACTATCCATCATGATTAAACAAAGACTCCCATGATTCTACCAAGTTGCTTTGTCCTTGGTAGAACTATTTGCGACTACTTCTTGCGTCACTATTGCTTGATCTAAAACTTCATGCTTGTAAATGATTGCTTACAACATTCAAACTGAGATTGCTGATTCAAACTATCCAAAAACTAGAAATTATGTCAGAGAATAGTCCATGCTATGTCTCAAAATCTGATTTTTATCTCAAAAACTATGTTGATCTGTCAAACCCTTGTCTTTTCTCTCATGAGATTTTAGAACTTGTGCATTTCCTCATGCGAGACTTCATTTTCTCATGCACAGTTTGGCATTTCCTCACGCAAACCAGCACTTCCTCACGCAAGACTGTATCCTGATTTCCAAAACAATGAGCTATTTCTCATTCACTGGTCAACTTTCTACTTAATCTAAATTTTTACCTAGGGTCTTTCTGCCTATTCTCCTATTGTCCATTGCCTGAAATTGAGTGTCTCAAGCTACGAACTGAACAATTACTGCTTAAACTCATATTGTCTCTCTATTATTTGTCCTATTTTATTGTGCTTTTGTACCTTGCAACGTGATAGTCACATCTCGGCTATTCTAGCCATACTCTTGATGATTCATGTTGGGTGCATTTCACATCTTGGTTGTTCTAGCCTTACTCTCCTTTTCACTATTCCTAGAGATAGAGTTCGAGCATAATCCTAAGTCCTCTCTCGTTACTTAATTTTTTATCTATTCCTATTATGAATAGAAGTGGCAAGAGATTCCCCATCCATGGTATCAGACAAGGTAGAGGTAGATCACGTAATCAAGGAAGTGGTCATTCTGAACCCATTAGCCAACCTGAGTGTCATGAGGGATCCTCACGTTCCTCCTTACCGAAAATCTTAAGAGAAATTTCATCTCAATCTTCATCTCCTATTAGTCGACTTAGCATCAAATGTTCATTCTATTTAAACCTTAGTTCGAATTGGAATCCAGTGTTCGAAAAGTGTTACAACTTATTATTTCCAAACAATCTTAACCCATTTTGGGAATACCAACAAGACTATGAAGGGTCACTTTCTAGAATTAATCCTATTGATCCTTCTGAAACTATCAAACCTTTCAATCCTATTTTCACAACCTCTCAAAAACTAGTGTTCCAGTAGTGTTATAATCCCTTATTTCAAAGACAACCTAAATTTTTATTTTGAGAACAACATAACCCATTATTCCAAGATCAGCGAAACTCTGAAAGGCCACTTTATAGAATCAATCCTATTGATGATATCAATTCGATCGACCCTTTTGAACCTACTAATCATATCAAATCTATTGCCACTCGTGCTAAATTTTTGCACACTGCACAATCCCACATTGACAAGATAGGAGGCCCATTCAAATTCCAAGAGGGAAAATATAGAAAAACTCACGAGCAATCTTAAAACAACTAGCATCCTTGTCAATCTCAAAATGATCAACATTATGATCAATCCCAAAATGATTAGAATTAGCACCAATCCTAAAACAAATCTCAAGGTGACCAGCAACCATATCACTATCACCCTCCTCCAAATGACCAGAATCAAGATCAAGCCCCAAGCATTTATGAGATTGTTGGTAATGATGATGAGGTAATAATGCAAAATGAGATAGATGTTGTGAAAGCCAACAAGAGTCTTATCAAGATGATGGAGATCCTCCTTCTAGAAGAGAAGGAGAAATACTTTCTTGAGCTAGCCAAATTACCCCCAGACTACCAAGTCAAGATGCTTGTGGCCAAAGAAGAAGAAACTAAGACTACTAAGTTGCAAGTGATGATTTGAGACATGCAAAACCAAATTAGCCAACTTGTAAAGGATAAGGATAAACCAACACAACAGTTCACAATGGAAATCATCTATCATTTCCCCTTCAATAAGAGTCTTCACATGCCACCTTTTCCCAAAGGTGTAGAGCTACCTAAATATGACAAATACATAGGTACTACTAATCCCCAAGATCACTTGAGAGAGTTTGGCACTTTATCTATAGAATTCATACATGACTAGACATACCTCATGCATCTCTTTCCTCACAACTTGGGTGGACCAGCTATGGAGTGGTTTTCTCGATTACCCACCGACATCAAGACTTTTGACAAAGTTGCCAATTTATTCCTTCAGCATTATTCTCACAATATCCAGCATCCGATCAACATCCAAGATCTTTGTAACTTGAAATAGCAACAAGGGAAACCTTTCTTGGCATTTCTCCAAAGATGGAGACAACTATGTACAAAGTATCCTCATAAACTACTAGAGTCTTAGAGACTCGACATTTTTTTGGATAATCTTGTCCCAAATTTTGGATATCAAGTACAATTACAAGGTCCCCTAACCTTTGATAGCATGATTAAGAAATCTATGTGAATAGAAGTATTCATGATCAAGAAAGGAAAGTTGACTTTGCAAAAGGATAACAAAGAAGTGTCTTCCTCCTCAAACAAAGATAAAGAGAAGTTTGTCAACAAGAATAGAGATGTTGTGAATGATGGAGTGGTTGATAATGTGACCCTGAAACCTTTGAAGTCTATTTTTAGTCTTACCTCTAGTATACAGGTGGTCAAAGCTACTAAAAAGGCTACAACAGACACTCAGCAGCCTTCAAGATTCACTAAAAACAAGCCTTGGGCATCTTGACCCAAGCGTGAGTTCACGTCCTTAGGAAAACCCCTTGATGTGGTTTATAAGACTCATGCAAAACCAAATACTCTCTCCTTTGGAAAATCATCTCTATGATCCGCAACCACAACCTCATTGGTGGAACGACAATGCGTACTATGATTATCACCAAAATAATGGTCATAAAACTTCTACTTATCTTCAACTACGCCATAAGATCCAAGATTTGATAGAAAATGGTGACATTGTTGTGGACAACTATAACAAGAATTTAGATCATCAGGCATTTAAAGATCCCTTTCCTCCTCATGAGAAAGGTGAATCTTCCAAGACTAAGAATACCAATGCCAAGGTCAACTACACGTAAACTACCAATGACAATGTCATTAACATGGTTGAACTTGTTGAGGTTGAGTATTATGATGTGATTACTACCAAGGGGAGCAAGGACACTCCTAAACCTAAGATGTGAGACCTTGCATCTCATTCTTCCAAACTTGAATCTTCTCTAGATTACGAAAATGTTATTACTCGCACTCATGAGAAAATCACCATTAAGGGTCCTAACCCTTCTACATTTGCTCTGAAGAAACCTGTGGATAAAATTGTTGTTGGCCATGCTAAAAAAAAATTTAAATTAGTCCCTATGCCTAGTGTAGCTAATTATAGCATCCTAGACCAGCTACAATGTACCAACACTTAGATCACTATCTTTGAGTTGTTGAAGATCTTGTCTGCTCATAGGCAGATTCTAGATAAAGTCCTCACCAAGGCAAATGTCCCAAAAGATTTGGATCTTGATCGGTTTCAATCCATGGTGGGTCACCTATCCTCACTGCATTATTTGTATTTCTTTGAAGAAGATGACCATTTTTTGAGCCATCGGCACAATGCTCCTTTGCATATAGAAGTCCTGATAGGCCCAAAGCATGTCAGCCGCGTCCTCATTGACAATGGTTCTGGCCTCAACATTTTCTCTAGTAAGCATCTCACCCAATTAAGCTATGATGAAGATTGCATAGATGCCCACAATAAAATCACCATTAAGGTATATGATGAAGAAGAACACAAATCCAAAGGTCTGGTTGTGTTTCCCATCCGAGTTGGACCTGTTGAGAGGGATGTTCTTTACCAAGTTCTAGATATCCCTCTTGCATATAATATACTATTAGGTAGACCATGGATCCATGAAATGTAGGTGGTTCTATCCACATATCACCAATGTATCAAGTTCCCATTCCATGGAGTAGAAGTGATAGTACCTGCCAATACCAACTATTCTTGCAACACACTCACACAATCTACAGATAGTCTTGTCCTAACTAATACGGAGTCTACTAAATTCTATGATGCCAAAATCAAAGAAATGGAATAGACTATAAAGCTCAAAGATACAGGCATGGAAGGGTATCAGATAGAACTTTTGTTATCATTAGCAACTTTGCCTCCATCTCCACATTCCTATGGGAGACCCTCTAAGAACAACAAACCTTCTGCTTGTTCTTCCCAAATAGTCTATGATGGTGCCTTTGTCAGGGCCAGAACATCACTAAAAGATGAGGATGAGGAAAGAGCTATTATAGCTTGGCTTTACAAAGGGAGGGATACATCTAAACAAATCACTCCTCGTGACTTAGAACAAGAACCATATAGTGAAGCATTCAAAATCATGAAGCACTTTGGTTACAAAAGGAGTGGCCCTATAGGGGTGAATGATAATGGTTTTCTTGAACTAATTGAAGCTATAGGTCATCGCACCAAGGACACCACATGTCCAGGCTTCAAGAAAATCCTATTTCATCTAGGGATTAACAAGTTTGTACCAGAGCCAGAACCAGAACCAAAACTAGAATTCTGGCCAGAATCTGAAGATACTACCACAGTTGTAAATCCAGAGGATAGCTCTGATAAGGATGTATTTCCTTATCCCATTCCTCTAATTCTTTCCACATTCTTTGAAGAACTAGATGATCCTATTATACATGTCCATTTGGTAGAGACTGATAGTGATTTCCATGACACTACTTCAGTGCATCAACTCACATACGACTAGTGGAGAGCAATGCAAATGGCCAATCCTGATTTTTAGGGTGAACGGTACATACTACAACTTTCCAAAAGTAGTATGAATGAGATCAACTTCAAAAAACCATCAATACTACAAGAGATGAAAATGAATTAGATACTACAAGTAGTATTGATAGAATTCCCATATCAAGAATCATTGATTCACATGAGTATGAGTTTGATTCTCTATCTGACGCAACTTTTGATAAAGATATAGATGCTTTTCATGTGTATGAAAATATTTTCTAGGTAGGTGAAGGGTCTAGTGTAAGGATGACTGAGTGTGATTCCACTAACGCTAAAATTCCCTCTACTTCCACTGTGAAGACTCAAGAGGAATAGAACACACCTCTAGATGAGATTTCTCTAGGTCTTGACTTACTCATCCATGCTTTCAATGGCTATACTATGAACACACGTGAACCCACCACTTCTCTTTCACTGCAAAATCTCAAACTCATCGACTAGAACTCTCCCTCTACATCTAGCGAAGTCCTTATGTTCCAGAATGACTACACTCTTGCCTTTTATCTTAACGTTGTCAAACCTATAATGTTCTCCAATAGTGAAGATAATATCAACATGACTGAAGCTCATATCAAGTATATTAGTCATAAAATTAAAAGAAAAAAGAATAGGTTCTCTGATGGTGAAAACCACATTGTGGTTGTGTCAGAGCCAAAAAAAGTAAAAATAAAAGATGTATTCGAGGGTGAAAACCTCTCTAAGGTGCCCAAGGATGAGATACTTGATACACTTCCCAGTCATTTTCAAGAGAGATCATCAATGCTGATTGAGCCAACACAACCAGTGAACTTGGGTATAGAAGTTGCACCTTAGATTATTCATTTAGCATAGTCTCTATCTACAGAAGAGAAAGAAGAGTTCACTAGTTTCTTTCAAAGAAAGAAAATCAATTTTGCATGGACTTACTCTGATATACCTGGATTGGATCCTAATCTAATCATGCATCATCTATCTATTGCACTAGGCATAAATCTTGTCAAACAAAAGCTTCGTAAGATGCATCCACATGTGGCACTTTTAGTCAAAGAAAAGTTGGAAAAAATTCTCAAAGCTGGTTTCATCAGAGTTATTGACTATGTAGAGTTGATCTCTAATATTTTTCTAGTTACAAAGCATGATAAATATATCTATGTGTGCACAGACTTCAGAGACCTGAATAAAGCATGTTCTAAAGATGACTTTCCATTACCCAATATTGACATGACAACTGGCTACCAAATGTACTTTGTAATGGATGGCTTTTCTGGTTATAATCAAATAAAAATCACACTAGAAGACCAAGAAAAGATAGCCTTCACATGTGCTTGGGGAACTTTCTATTGGAATGTCATTCCCTTCAGACTAAAAAATGTCAGAGCTACATATCAAAGGGGTGTTACAACCATCTTTCATGACATGATGCACAAACCAATGGAAGATTATGTAGATGACACCTTGGCTAAAAGCATGCAGTGGAAAACACATCTTGCAGATCTAGGTCCTATACTAGATCGAATGGAACAATTCAGTCTGAGGCTCAACCCAAAAAAGTGTGCATTTGGTGTCACTTCTGGCAAGCTATTGAGTTATATCATATCTGCTAAAGGCATAGAGGTAGATCCTGAGAAAGTTAAGGCTATCATGGAAATGTCTCCACCAAAGAAAATTAGTCAGATGAGAGGACTTCAAGGTAGACTATAATCTATTCGGTGCTTCATTGCACAATTGGCCGATAAGTCACATCCATTCACCAAAACTCTACATAAAGGTGTGACTTATGAGTGGAACGAAGAATGTGACAAAGGGCTCACTCAAATGAAACAATATCTTGAAAATCCACCAATCTTGATGCCACCTATTCATGTGAAGCCACTCATCCTTTATATCTCAGCTACAAACACATCTCTAGGTGCCATGTTGGCTCAAGAAGACCAAAATAACAAGGAAAGAGTCATTTATTACATCAGTAGAACTTTGGTCTCTTATGAGATGAACTATTCAGTCATTGAAAAATCTTGTCTAGCATTGGTGTTTGCTTCACAAAAATTATGCCACTATATGCTTGCTCACACTATAAGACTCATTGCTAAAATTGATCCATTAAAGTACTTACTCAGCAAAGCTTCCCTCACATACAAACTGGCAAAATGGGTCATGATACTCAATGAGTTTAACATTGAGTATGTAGAGACAAAAGCTATTAAAGGACAAGCTATTATAGATCAAATGGTAGAAGCTCCTCTCAAGGATCATCAACCATTGAAAATTGAGTTTCCAAATGAGTCTATAATTCTTCTCACACATCAAACATGGAACATGTTCTTTGATGGATCTTTCACCTAGCAAGGGTTAGGTGTTGGGATACTATTTGTCACACCATAGAGATATTCTTTACCTAAGGCATACAAAATATTGTTTCCTTGCACAAATAACATCACTAAGTATGAAGCTTTAATCAATGGTATGAAGATAGCCATTGAATGGTATGTGGATGAACTTAAGGTCTTTGGAGACTCCCAATTGGTCATCAATCAAGTTAATGATATCTATCAAACCAAGGATGAAAAGATGGTGCCTTATAAATGAATGGTTGTTGAGAAAAAAAGTACTTTGCACATATTACCTTCCAACAAATTCCAAGAGAAGATAATAAAGTAGTTGATGTCATGGCTACCCTTGCATCCATGCTACAAATGATAGAAAATGACTTCAGACATTAATTCCTGGTCGAGACATTAAACTACCCAGCCTACAATACCCCTGAATCTAAGATGATTTGTTTAGTCATTGGACATGATTCATCCCACTACCATCATATCTACTCCTACCTTTGGGATCAAATTATTCTAGACACTTATACCTAGAATAAAAAAATGCTACCTAATCCGTAGTGCTTCACATTATGTCATTGTAGCTAATGACTTGTATAGGTGACGAGTCCAAACGTGTGTTAGCTGAGGTGCATGAAGGTATTTTTGGTTCTCATTCGAGTGGTCTGACATTGGCTTGTAAACTTATTAGAGCTGGTTATTACTAGCTGGATATGGAAAAGGAAGCTACACAATATGCCAAATCTTACAAACAGTGCTAGGTCCATGGAAATTGGATCCACACTCCTACTAAGGAGGTCATTCCCTTCATCAGTTTCTGGCCATTCCAGCAATGGGCCTTTGATTTGGTGGGTTAGATACATCCATCTTCCTCAAGAGGAAAAAATTTTATTATCACTGTCACATATTATTTTACTAAATGGGTCGAGGTAGTGCCTCTAACTATAGCTGATGGAAAATCTGTGGCCAGATTCATATTGAATTACATCATCTATAGATATGGTGTACCCTCCTCGATAATCACTAAAAATGGAGGGTAGTTCAAGAACAAGGATCTAAAGGAGTTATGTACTAAGTTCAAAATCATTAAGCATTGGTCTTCGATCTATTATCCCTAGGGTAATGGATAGGCAGAAGCTTCCAACAAGACAATCCTCAAGATCCTGCATAGAAAATTTCACAAATCTGGTAGAGATTGGCACCTCCAAATTAATCTGGCTTTATGGGCCTATAGAACAAGCATTTAAACACCAATAGGGGCCACACCCTTTGCCTTATTTTATGGTGTGGATGCTATGTTTCCTATTGAGGTCGAGATTCCTACATTGCGAGTCTCTCTGAAGGGCCTCATTACGGATGAAGACATTAGAATATCTCGGATACAAGAGATAGTATTACTAGATGAAAGTCAAAAAGTGGTGTTCAATCATCTAAGAGCATACCAGAAAAGAATTTCTAAGATCTACAATAAGAAAGTCAGACCAAGGGAATTTCAAGTGGGTGATCTCATCCTGAGAGAGAACTCCAAGAATCAACAACAATGGATACAGAAAGGAAAGTTTGAACCAAACTAGCTCAGTGCATACATTATCACTACAACATTTGGGTTCGGTGCTTACCAAATCTCTACTACTAAAGGAGAACAACTCAAAGATCCAATCAACTCTATGCACCTAAAGTGGTTCTACAGTTGAGATATTTTTTGGGTGATCCTATACATACTTTACTTTGAAAAAATCTTAAAACATTGCAAAATGTCCTGAAAAAATGATCATCTTAGTGAAAACCTAATAAATAGGTGCTTTGATGCATCTATTATCTCAGTGAAAACATGGTAAATAGGAACCGTGATAATACTCAGAAAAACTAGAAAAATTCAAAAAATACATAAAAATACAAAAAGAGAAAAGTACAAAAAAAAAATTGAAAAAGAAAAAATGTGCCATTGATGAAAACCTAGCAAATAGGCATCATGGTAGAAAAAATAGAATCTCTGCCAAGATGGTGAAAACTTGGTAAACAGATGCCTCTTGTTCCCTGATGTTATACCTATTGCAATACCACTTGGCTCTTGCTTTCCTACTTTAGTTTTCTTTCATGCTTTAGTTTGCTAGCTCATGCACTTGCTCTTAGTTATCTTTGAGATTTTGCTCGACTCTACATGGATTGAAACTAGTCACACTTGGGGGCACCTTCCTAGTGTAGGGGTCATTATCCTATCATTTTCAGAGGATTTTCCTTGCATCAGCCACCAGTGGCTCTCACTATGTCTGCTTACTGATGCCTAGCTACTTATTGAGATGTCTCTTCTTGAGGATCTCTGGTATCTATCACCAGTGGTTCTCACTGCATCGACCTACTGATACTTTGTTAGTACTCTGATTTATCCTTGAGATTGTCTCTTGCATCAGTCACCAGTGGTTATTACTGTGTCCACCTACTTTCATCATTTTGTTGAGACTTCTCACACTATATACTTTCGATATGACATCAATCCATTGAAACTGAAAATGAAAACTAGATTTGAAACTCTCTGAAGCATGCTTATTGAGATCTCTCTTCTTGAGGATCTCTGGTATCAGTCACCAGTGGTTCTCACTATGTCAGCCTACTGATACTTTGTTAGTACTCTGATTTCTCCTTGAGATTGTCTCTCATGTCAGTCACCATTGGTTATCATTGTGTCCACCTACTGTCATCATTTTGTTGAGACTTCTCATGCTATTTACTTCCAATATGACATCAATCTGCTAAAACTGAAAATGAAAACTGGATTTGAAACTCTCTGAAGCATGTTGAGCTTTTATTTTTGTGTGTTTGTCTTTTTTCTTTATCATTCCTCCTCAAGAAACTCTAAGATGTCTCTCTTGACTCGGAGAAGCGAAGACTGGGGGCATGATCTTTCCTTTGCTTTCTGTTTGTCAATTTAGTTCCAATGATCCAATGAATCTATATAAGAGGGGTGTCCACTATGAGAGCCTTCATCATGTGTTGGATGGCCATGTGTACCTTGACTCCTTTTATATGGAAACTTTGGTGAGGTTGGTTCTTCTCCTTGTTTTTTTGAGTGACTTCTTTCTGCTACAAGTGGAATCGCAAATGCTCATCCTGCAAAGTGAACATAAGGGTCACTACGAGCACCTTTGATATGCTTATCATTCACTTAGCAAAATGAAGAAACTCTCACATGTCTAGCATGTTTGTACAAAAGCAACATTCAGGTCATTCTAGCAACTATGCTTTGATGCTTATGTTAACTTACTAAATCAAAAGGAATAGTTGTTCAGGTCATTCTGACTTCTTATGCTTTAATGCTTACACCTCATTCTGACAAATCTAAGACTAATGTCATATTCATATTCTCATGATTGCAATGTCAGTGAGGGTTGTATGACATCTTACGACCATCCATTACTAAAAAACTCTATGATGATAATCTAATGATCCCAACAACCAAGTCCTAGGGTTTGCATTTAGCTTAGGCCTGCATTTTTATTCTAGGCTTGCATTGAGACAATGTTTTGCTATTCACTTCATTTCCTTCTCCTAGATTCATTCTCTGAGGGTTCTCATCTTACGTCCCAGGTTCATCATCATTGCAAAGTGCTTAGTTTTGTGTGAAAACTTCACTCTTGGCTAAATCGATCGTTCTAAATCCATTTTTGGTATCGAAATCAAAATTTGACATCTCTAGATAGCTCGAAGTCACATTTTAAATTTCTAGGATCAACCTAATCGGATGCTTATGTAGTCAACCTTCTAGTAATATTTTCTTGCCAGAATCTTATCTCATCATCTTTTTTTTGAGATCTTCAATGTTTTCATCAAAAGTCAACTCCAGTCAAATTTGGTCAACCATGGTCAAACTTGGTTAGCAGGACCTCCAAATCACTTTAGATCACTTTCGGATCCTCTCGATCTTTCGTAATTTTTTTTGAGTTCTTCCAGATCTTTGATTTTATCTATATTTGCAACCTTTTGTTGTCGATCATCTTTCTGATGTGTCATTTTTTTATTTCACTATCGAGGGGGTAGGATGATTACATCATTGAATCTTGTTAAATCAATTCATGAATCAGTCTGATCTGAATCTTGTTAAATCTTGTCATCTTGTCATCTATTTTTTAGGTATCTGAGCAATCTAACTCAAATCCTCAAGGATCAAGCTTTGTTCTAGAGATGGTTCTCAAAATCTCATTAGGTATTGGGGCAATCTAACCCTAATCCCTAAAATTTAACCTTCATTCTGGAGATGGCTCTCGAAAACTCTTTTTGACCGTTATCTAGGAAATCTAACCCGGGTCTCGAAGGACTAAGCTTTGTTCTAGAGATATTTCTAAATCTGCATCAACTATCATCTAATCAATGGGTATTGGGGCAATCTAACCCTAATTTCAATCTCCTCTCAAGTAGTAATTTGACTAAGGTCTTTGCAATCTAACTTAGGCTTCAGAGAATCAAGCTTCATTCTGGAGATGGTTCTGCAACTCGATCTGATCGGTGTCTTGGTGATCTAACCCTGACTTTTGAGGGTTAAGCTCTGTTCTGGAGATAATCCTAGAAACCTCATCATTTGTCACATATGACTGTTCTTTGACTCAATGTGCTACTCGCACATCAATTCAAAAAGGGGAAAAATGTAATACCCCAAAATTAGCACCTTACAATTCTAATCAATTTTGGTGCATTTCTCCAAATTTCTACATCATTAAAGTCCTATTGTACTAAGCAATTCTATCTCCTAATTGACTTTATTTGACTTGGTGTCAAATGCAAAAAACCCTAAATTTTCATTAATCATACACTATATTTAATTCCTAAATGTTTGACATTTATTGGCTAAATAATCCCTATGATTAATTAATTTAACTCTAAAGTCCTAATGCTTTTAATTAACTTAATTCCACCCCCTTTAGCTAATACACATCAAAGGAATTAAATAATTATTTAGTTCTTTAAATGGATTATCCCCACTTGAATTTAATTATTCAAAATAGTGTGAAAAGCCACCCATGTGGCAATAATTCTTACATAATTAAATAATATCTCCAATTTGTCGCACCTTCCTCTGTGGAGATGAAGAGTCAACCATTTCTTTCCAAGAAACTCTTTATCCTTCACCCAAGCTCTTCTATATTATGAACCTCTTTTTCCTCAATTTTAGAGTACCAAAACTATAGCAAATTGTTGTCTCAATTCTCTCATGCTTTCAAGCTTTTCATTGCATATTTAGAATAATTTCCATTTCTAGTATAATTACATTCTCATCTTTAATATAGTTTTCTTATTAAGTTCTTAGTTTAAATCTCATTGCATTTCAAGCTTCTTAGATTAAAATCTGCATTCTCATTCTTAAATTAAATTTGTATTCTCATATTTCTTTCAAGTTTATAGCTTAATTTACATTCTCATTTCTAGCTAAAATTCAATTGCATTCATGCTTAGCTTTGAAAATCCTCCATTTTAGTGATTGGTCTATGGTTGTTGGGCTCTCATTCAAAGATTAATTTAAACACCCCAACCAAATAGGAGGTGACAGGTCGATTCCATTGATATTGTGAAGTGAACAATTCATATTCATTGTCGTAATTCATTCATTGAGCAATGACTATGTTGATTCTATGGCTGAATTAGAGGTCAAAATTTAGATATAAACAAAAAGCATTCATAGGTGTAGGTCATTGTAAAATTGGTTCAACTTTCTCATGATCCATCTTCAAACCTTCATCCCAAATCATAAAAATCAAGTACACTATCTATTCCTTCATGAAATAACATTCCTTCAAGTCAATCAACAAATTTTCCTCTTTCAATATCTACAATAATTTTCTTAGATGCAACAAATGATCTTCCCTACTCTTACTAAATATTAGAATGTCATCCATGTAAACAATCACAAACTTACCCAAGAATTTCTTCCAGCCCTCATTCATTAGCCTCATAAAAGTACTAGGAACATTAGTCAAACCAAAAGGCATAACCAAACACTCATATAAATCTTCTCTTATGTTAAAATAAGTCTTCTATTCATCTCCTTTGATTCTAATATGATGATAACCACTCTTCAAATTAATCTTGGTAAAGTATTTTTCTTCACTCAAATAATCAATGATATCATCCATCCTAGGTAGTGGAATCTGGTATCTCACTGTGATCCTATTTATAGCTCTTGAATCGGTACACATTCTCTATTCTCAATTATTTTTTAGGTGCCAACATAGTTGGTACCACACATGGACTCAATCTTTATCAAATCAACCCCTTTTACAATATTTCCGCATATTCAATTCTTCGTTCTCTACAGGTGTCAACTATTGAGGTGCCTTATTAGGTAATCTATCTCCTAGTATCACATCCATGCAATGACTAATGTTTCTAATAGGAGGTAACCCATCAGATACATTATAAAAAATGGTATCTTCAAACTCTATCAACAATTATATAACCTCAATGTGTGAATCATTTTTTATATTCACAACCGATATATTAGGAACCAAGGCATAACAAATATCATTCTTCTTCAAACTCTTTATGAACTATTTTACTTCAAGCAAGAAAACTCTAACACTAGTAAATTTTTCACTCTTGTTCTTTTATCAAAGGTAACAAGCCTTGTTTCTTTCCTTTAGCCACAATAGTATACTTACTAAATATATCATCATGTATAGCTTATCTATCATACTGCTATGGTCTACCCAACAAGATTTGACAATAATCCACTGACATAATATCACAAAGAAATTCCACATGATAGTTTTCAATCTTAAATTTCACAAGGAATTGTTTACTTACTATAATTTTATACACATCCTTTATCCAAGTAATCTGATATGGCTTAGGGTGCCTCATCCTCAGTAACTACAACTTTGTAACAAACTCTTCTAATACCAAATTCTGTGAGCTTCCACTATCAATGATCACCTTGCAATACTTTCCAACAAGTTTACATCTAGTTTTGAATAAGCCTCTCCTCAGAGGATCCTATTTAGTTCCTTCATTCCATAAAACTCTCCTAATAATCAAATTTTAAACACCTTCTAGTTGGTTCATTGAATCAAGTGAATATTCTCCCATGAAAAGTGCATTCCTTCTACTGCTACCAACCTTTTTACATTCAAATTCCCTATGTCCTTCTTCATCACACATGAAAAGAGTGCCCTTAAACTAGGTTTTGTCTTCTCTCTTATCATCATTACCTCTAGTGTAACTTCATCTTGTATAACCTCTTCTTCCTTAGTATGAAGTTTCTCCTTTCCACTCTAATTTTCTTTTATCTTGATTTTTCTTATCCTGATCAGATCTTCTACTTTTTGCATACGATCTACCTCTTCCTCTAGAAAATATACCACATCTATCTCTCTAGATTTTTTCATGCCTTTTATTTATTTTCTCCTCTTCCTTCAATGCAAATTGATAGGCTTCTTCAATTCTATTCATCTTCACCAAACTAATTTCATCTTGTATTAAAAATTCTCAATTCATTTAGGTACCTTGCAATTATTTCAACTTCATCATCCATATCTTCAGATTTGATATCCAATTTGTATAATTCTTTAGTATATTCCCTTATAGTAGTATCCCTTTATTTAAAATTTTGCAATAATCTCAAAAAACTAACTTGATAATCACCCAGTAAGAATTTAACCTTCAATTTGTTTATTATCTTATCCCATATCTTGATCTTCTCTTTTCCCCTTATCTATCGATCAAGTTGCAAACGTTCCTACCATAAGGATGCATGTCCTTTCAGTTTTGTACTGGAAAGCTTCACCTTCTTATCTACTTTTGTATCTGCATATTCAAAAAAATTCTCCATTTCATAGTTCCAGTCCAACAATTTATTTGAATCCAAATTTCCATTATACTTAGAAGGATTGAAATGTGGTTTAGCATTCACACTTTTCAAAGCTCTCAAAAATATTTCCTCACCTTATTCTAGATAAGGGCTTGTTCTACTCCTTTACCTTCATCTACACTAACATCTTCAATAGGTCTTCCTCTTCTTTGGGTTGTCCCAACAACTTCAAGCCTAGGAGAAACTTTTTAGAACATATCCAACACAATAGAATCTACATCTCTCATTCCTGAAACTATCTTTGCAATCCTCTATAATTGTAGTCCAGACCACAATCTTCTACCCTACAATGAATTCAACTAGGGCTTTCTACAACAAACCTTGCTATGATATGACTTGACATAGTACCCTGGTGGGACTAGTCCCCAAAGGAGATGACCAACCATGTAGCTAAGAGTACACTAGAAAGAAACAATACAAAATAGAGAGAGAGATTGCATGATCCAATGTATTATTCAAAAATCAACAACATACATTCTACGTTGTCTTGCCTTCCTAGTTACAGCCGCATACAAAGAAATGAATCTCAAATCCTAATACCGATATGCCAGTCTCAAATCTAGGTTTCTTGAATCCACTACCAATCTAATTTAACTATCTCTAAAGATACATTGAGTTATTACATATACATAACACCTCTAAAGTTAGCCAAGAAAGAATTGTTGGAAACAATTGTCTGAAGAAAATTGCTACTCAAATTATGTATTGTCTTTGATGTCACACAATGTCATAGTCCACAACAATCAGTACCTACCGAGCTCAGTCGGTCTGCCTGGCATTAAACTTAGTGTTTACCAAGTTCACTCGGTTATCAAAGAAAAATAAGCATTTACCGAGTTCACTCGGTTATCAAAGAAAAGTTAGCATTTACCGAGTTCACTCGGTTATCAAAGAAAAATGATTATCAGTGTTTACCAAGTTCTCTCAGTCTCCAAAAGATTGTAGAAAATTTCATTATGGTCACTGAGCACTGTCGGCCCTTGAAGGATCTTTGCAAATAAATTTTGCTTAATTCAGCCGACTGTTATACTAAGTAATGCCGATTTGAAAAATCTAAAATCATATAAATAAAAGGTCAAGTGTGAAAAATAAAGGAGATATAGAAGAAAGACAGGAAAGGTGTGTGCAAAATTGTGAAGGATGACCAGATATCCTTGAGGAGTAGCAGAGATATATTCGATCAGGAAGGATCTCACTTATATAGAATAGAAATCTGTAATCAGCAAGACAGTTGCATTATTATACAGGTCATTTTCATTGTTACCTTTTTATCATTGTAACAGTGAATTCTAAATCTCTTAACCGAGTTGGTTTAACAACCATATTGTAAATCCTCTAACAAGGTGACAATTCCATTGAATTGTTCTCAAAACCTCTTACCAGGCCACTCCTAGCAGGGTGATTAAATCCTCTAACAAGGTCACACCTAACAGTGTGTTTTATAACCTTTTATCGGGTTGGCTTCTAACCGGGCATCACTTCAGAAAAGTGAAAATCAGTATCTAGATACATTGGTGGTTTTTCCCATATTGGGTTTCCACGTTAAATCCTGTGTCTCTTGTGTTCTTAATAGTTATCTTAATCATATACAAGTGGTGATGAATATCTAAAAAATAATTTTACTAATACTCTCTGCATCTACCAAGTTACTGCAATCTATTTACCGAGTGTTAAATAGATAATATTCATTAAGATATCCTAAGGGATCTAGAAAGAAATAATAGTGAAGTGTTTTATGGTTGACTGATTTACCCCCCCCCCCCCCCCCCTCTCAGCCACTTCATCCATATTCTATCAATTGGTATCAGAGCTTTTGGTGCTTGCAGGAAGGGTTTCAAGGACCTAAGCTAAAGATCAGGATGTCTTACAAGAGAGAAATTCCAAAGCTCAATAGAGATAACTTTTCAGCATGGCAAGGTCTCATGAGGCTTCATCTGGCTTCCATTGGTGATTCAGGATGTAAATACATTGATGAAGAATACATAGTTCCTACTGGCACATTAACTATTGAAGACATTGCAGAGAAAAAGACTCATAACACCATGATGATAGACATTGCATCAGCTCTCAGCTATGAAGAATTTGATGAAATTAAAGAATGCACTACTGCATATGAAATGTGGATCAAACTGAAGAAAATATATGGTGGTGATGCAAATGTGAAAAGAGCCAAAGCAGAAAGCCTAAGAGGACAGTTTGACAAGATGAATACGAAAGAAGATGAAAACATTGCAAAATATGTTGAAAGGATCAAAGCAAGTGTTAGTGCAATTAGAGCTTCTGGAGGAACAATCACTGATGAAACTATTATAAGCAAGGTACTCAGAACATTACTCCCTATCTATGCAATAAGAGTATCAGCTATTCAAGAAAGAAGATGTGAAACAAACCACAATATAACTTTGGATGCTTTAGTTGGAAGATTGACAGCCTTTGAATTAGACAACTATGACAACTATGTTCCAATTTCCAAAAATATTGAGTTAGCATTTGAGGCCAAGGTTTCACTAAGGAAGAACAAGAAAATAAAAGAAGTTTAGTCAGAAAGTGAAGAAGTATCAGAAGAAAGTTCTGATAGTGATCTTGAAATTGTAGAAGCACTACTTGCAAAGAAGTACTCTAAAGGGAAAGGTAAATTTAAAGGTAAAACTCCTTTAATCTATTTTTCATGTGAAAAAATTGGACATATTGCAGCTAGGTGCCCAAACAAGCAGGCCAAGGAAGAGAAGAGAGGTCACAAGTACTATGGCAAAAAGAATTTCAAATCATTCAAGGATAAAGGTAAGAAAATAGTTTTATGGCTAAAGATTCTAATGATAGTGAAGAAGAAATTGTCTTTATTGCTATAAAAGATGAATCTGATGATGATGAAGATAAGATGGCACTTATTTCTCATATAAGAAAAGATGATATATGGATAATAGACAGTGGATGTTCACATCACATGACTGGTGACAAGACAAAATTTGAATACCTAGAAGACTATGATAGTGGCAATGTAAGATTTGGAAACAATGAACCTTGTTGTATAAAAGGAAAAGGAAGAATCTCATTAACCAAAGAACTCATATGTGATAATGCTTATTGGGTTGAAGGACTAAAACATAATCTTCTAAGTGTAGCACAGCTAATCAACATTGGTTTCAAGGTTGAATTCATGAATAGTCAAGCAAGACTGCTAGATGGAAAAGGAAAACTCATTGCATCAGGCAAACAAACAAAAGGTAACTTATTTTATCTTGATCTCAGTGAATATTCATGTTTTATTTCTCAAATTGAAGAAAGTTGGCTATGGCACAAAAGGTTATGTCATGTGAATTTTGATAACATGATGAAAATAAGCAAATTCAAGAAGGTAAGAGGCATTCCTACTTTGAAGAAACCTGATACTGGTCTATGTAAGAATTGTCAGATTGGCAAAATGAGTAAGACTAGTTTTAAGAGTAAGAACTATCAGTCTAAAGAGATTTTGGAAATTGTGCATACTGATTTATGTGGACCTATTGGAATAGAAAGCTATACTGGAGATAAATTCTTTATTCTTTTCATTGATGATTATTCTAGAATGATGACTGTTATGTATTTAAGAGAAAAGTTAGAAGCATTTGAAAAGTTCAAATGGTACTTGGCAAGAGTGGAAAAGGAAACAGGGAAAAGATTGAAATGCTTAAGATTAGACAGAGGTGGTGAATTCATCTCCCATGAATTTAACAACTTTTGCATTGAAAGAGGAATCAAAAGATAGGTATCAGCTCCTAGAACTCCTGAGCAGGATGGAATAGCTGAAAGAAGAAATAGCTCTATTATGGATTGTGCAAGGACTCTAATGATAGAAAAGAACATCACCATAAAGTACTGGAAAGAAGCTATCAGCACTGCAGTTCATACCTTGAACCGAGTACAATTGAAGAAAGACACATTCAAAACTCCTTATGAGTTATGGTATGGCTATAAACCCAATGTAAGTTACATGAAAGTATTTGGTAGCAAGTGTTATATCTTAAAAGAATCTAGAAGAAATAAATTTGATGTGAAAAGTGATGAAGGAATATTCCTAGGATATTCTAGCAAAAGTAAGGCATACAAATGTCTGAACTTGTCTACTCACAAAGTCATAGAAAGTATACATGTAAAATTTGATGAGTTTGTAGAAAAGACTGAAGAAGAAAGCAAAAGGGAACCTGAAAACTATAGGAGATTCATTTACATTAAACCTGAAACATTGCTAGACACAACTACCAATAAGGAAACTATATCTACCGAGCCTAGCACAGTAACCGAGTCACAGGAAGAAGTTCAAACTGAGTCACAGGAAGAAGTTCAAACCGAGTCACAGGAAGAAATTCAAACCGAGTCTCAGCCTGAAGTTATCGAGAAAATATCTACCGAGCCAGAGCAACCTGAAGAAGAGATCCTAGAAGACAACAACATGACTCATTCAAAAAGCAAGGAACCTATACTAGCCAAATATGTCAGAAGGCATCATACACCAGATCAAATTATTGGAAACAAATCAGATGGTACTATGACAAGAAGTAAGCTAAAAGGTACATGTCTGCTTACTGATTTTGAACCTAGAAATATCAAAGATGCATTGCAAAATGAAAGTTGGATTGAAGCAATGAATGAAGAATTAGAAAAAATACAAAAGAACAAAACATGGACTCTTGTACCTAGACCTAAAGATAAGAATGTAATTGGAACAAAGTGGGTATTCAAGAATAAGCTGAATGAAGACGGTCAAGTATCTAGAAACAAAGCTAGATTGGTATGTAAAGGTTATTCTCAAGAAGAAGGTATAGATTATGGTGAAGCTTTTGCTCCTATTGCAAGATTAGAAGGTGTAAGAAGTCTACTTGCTTATGCAGCACATAAAGGATTTAAGGTATATCAGATGGATATAAAATCTGCATTTCTCAATGGAATTCTTGATGAAGAAGTCTACATTGAGAAACCTGAAGGTTTTGTTGATCCAGATAAAAAGGACATGGTCTGCAAGTTACACAAAGCATTGTATGGTTTGAAACAAGCTCCTAGAGCATGGTATGAAAGACTCCATAACTATCTGATTCAGATTAATTTCAAAAGAGCCAATGATAATAGCAATCTATATATTAAAGAAGGACCGGATGACAAAATTGTATTGGCAGAAATATTTGTAGATGATACTATATTTACAGGGAATGATGACCAGTGCAAAGAATTTTCAGAGCAAATGAACAAAGAATTTGAAATGTCTATGTTTGGTTTAATAAAAAAATTTGTTGGTCTTCAAATTTAGCAAAGCAAGAATGGTATATACATTACTCAATCTAAATACATTAAGGAAATACTTAAGAAGTTTGGTATGGAAGATTCAAAACCAGTTGGTACACCCATGTGTACTAGACTGAAACTTACCAAAAATGATGATTCAAAAGAAGTAGATCAGACCTTATACCGATCTATGATTGGAAAATTGCAGTATGTAGTACATACAAGACCTGATATTGCCTTAGCAGTCGGTATAGTAGCAAGATTCTCAGCAAAACCTAAGGAAAATCATATGATGGCAATCAAAAGAATCTTAAGGTCCTTAAGGAACTGAAGAATATGGTTTGTGGTATAAATTTGGAGGCAATCTAGACTTAAAAGTGTTTACTGATGCTGATTGGGCAGGGAACATTGATGACAAAAAAAGTACAAGTGGTGGAGCATTTTTTCTTGGAAAAAGATTGGTATCCTGGACCAGTAAAAAGAAAAATTGCACATCTCAATCCACAGCTGAAGCAGAATATGTTGCTGCTACAGTAAATTGTTCAAATATTGTTTGGTTTAAATAGTTATTACAAAGTATGAAGGTTGAGATCAAAGAACCAATTGTTATATTTTGTGACAATACAAGTGCAATAAACATTTCGAAGAATCCAATAATGCATTCCAAAACCAAGCACATTGCTATTAAATATCACTTTGTTAGAGAATTGGTGCAGGACAAGGAAATCAGATTAGAATATATTCATACAAAAGAGCAGATTGCAGACATTTTCACCAAACCATTACCCAAGGATGTATTTGTGTATCTAAGAGGTAAGTTAGGGGTCATTCCCCTATCCGAGGCTCACTAAATATAGTTTTAGTGATGCATCAACCAGAACATGACTGAAAATCAACAAGTTGATGCAGCATATTCAAGGAATCATTTCATATGAATCAGTACTTGAGGTACATTAGTTTACACCGGTAATATGTGAATTGTCTTTGGCATGTGTTGTCAAAGAGGGAGTGTCTTTGCTATTACTTCAAGAAATTTTCAATAGTCAGGAGGAAGAGTTTTCAAGAAAAAGGAAGTTTGCTGACAGAGGGAGATTTGAATCTGAACCGAGCTAATCCTTTCAAAATTTCTTATGCTATGACATATTGTGTTGCCATCAATGCCAAAGAGGGAGATTGTTGGAAACAATTGTCTGAAGAAAATTGCTACTCAAATTATGTATTATCTTTGATGTCACACAATGTCATAGTCCACAACAATCAGTACCTACCGAGCTCAGTCGGTCTGCCTGGCATTAAAATTAGTGTTTACCAAGTTCACTCGATTATCAAAGAAAAATTAGCATTTACCGAGTTCACTCGGTTATCAAAGAAAATTTAGCATTTACCGAGTTCACTCGGTTATCAAAGAAAAAGGATTATCACTGTTTACCGAGTTCTCTTGGTCTCCAAAAGATTGTAGAAAATTTTATTATGGTCACCGAGCACTGTCGACCCTTGAAGGATCTTTGCAAATAAAGTTTTCTTAATTCAGCCAACTATTATACTAAGTAATGCCGATTTGACAAATCTAAAATCATATAAATAAAAGGTCAAGTGTGAAAAATAAAGGAGATATAGAAGAAGATATATAGAAGAAAGACAGGAAAGGTGTGTGTGAAATTGTGAAGGATGACCAGATATCCTTGAGGAGTAGCAGAGATATATTCGATCAGGAAGGATCTCACTTATACAAAACAGAGATCTGTAATCAGCAAGGCAGTTGCATTATTATATAGGTCATTTTCATTGTTACCTTTTTATCATTGTAACAGTGAATTCTAAATCTCTTAACCGAGTTGGTTTAACAACCATATTGTAAATCCTCTAACAAGGTGACAATTCCATTGAATTGTTCTCAAAACCTCTTACCAGGCCACTCCTAGCAGGGTGATTAAATCCTCTAACAAGGTCACACCTAACAGTGTGTTTTATAACCTTTTACTAGGTTGGCTTCTAACCGGGCATCACTTCAGAAAAGTGAAAATCAGTATCTAGATACATTGGTGGTTTTTCCCATATTGGGTTTCCACGTTAAATCTTGTGTCTCTTGTGTTCTTAATAGTTATCTTAATCATATGGGTAGAAGCAAAGAGTTGGGTGCCAATTCCGCGGAAGTCCGCGGTATTAAAATTTGCGCCGTTTGAAACGGGCACCCATTTTTTAAAAACAGGTGCCCGTTTTAGGCTTAGACATCCGATCCGAAATTCAAAAGCGGGTACCCATTTTTCCAAAAACGGGCACCCATTTTTGTTTAAAATGGGTACCCGTTTCTAAAAAAAAATTTAATTTTTTTTTTAATTTAAAATATTTTTTTAAACACATATTTTTAAATTTATGAAACGGGTGCCCATTTTTTGAATTTAAATAACGGGTGCCCGTTTCTTAAAATATGCATGCGGGAGTTTTCACTTTGCCTCAGTTTTTGGTTTGGGATAGGTTTGGTGAGACCAAGCCTATGTCTTAGCCTCCAAAATTTTGTTTAGGGCATTGGAATAAAAATTTTAAGGCTTACCGTAATTTTTTGAAGCCCTTCTGGATCAATTTTTTTGACAAAACAAAAACCCATTAAAGATCTCACTATCATGATTCTAAAAATATAAATTTGATAATAATATGGTTATTTTTACTATTTTTACATTATTTATTAGTTGATAGTGGTACATAAACGTAAAATAGTGAGACTTACTAAAACTTTAATAACTTTTTAATTTTTAAGTATTTTTAAAAATAAATTATATGTCATCAATCTAGATTCAATTCTTTTGAATTTTTAAAAAAAAAAAATTGAAAAAAAGAAAAATTATATTAAATTATGGTGGCCGTACACGAGAGGTTTGAAAAATAAGCTTTATTTTTAATTAAAAATTAATAAAAAATAATTTACAAAACAAAAAAATAAGAAAAAATATTCTCATCAATATTCTATGTCTTAGGTATCTTCCCTAAAAAGGATTTAAAAAAATTCATTTATTTGTGTCAAAATATGGTGGCCGTACATGGATGTGGTATGGTCCTGAAACAGGCATTTTGAAAAAGTGGTTTTCAAATATGCCTATCAAAATATAATTTATACCATGTGGGTATTAAAATAAATTATATATTTGAAAAGTAGACTCCAAGTACTACAATTTCTATTAGTGAATTTTTTCGAGATTCAATCTCTAAGTGCCTCAAATTTTGAGATCAATTCAGATAAATTTTGAAAAATAGGAAAAAAATTCCACTTTTTGCAACAAATTGGCACCCAACTTCTTGCAGCCACCCATATACAAGTGGTGATGAATATCTAAAAAATAATTTTACTAATACTCTCTGCATCTACCAAGTTACTGCAATCTATTTACCGAGTGTTAAATAGATAATATTCATTAAGATATCCTAAGGGATCTGGAAAGAAATAATAGTGAAGTGTTTTATGGTTGATTGATTCACCCCCCCCCCCCTCTCAGTCACTTCATCCATATTCCATCAAGAATTGCATTCCCCAAGAAAGGGAAAAGTTTACAACAAATAGGTTAGACCCAAAAGGAATTAAGAATCCATAAAAGGAAACCACAAGGAGTGCAACCATAGGAAATAATCCATAGAAGATCCATGAATCATATTTTATAATCACAATAGTATAATCCAAAGATCATAAACCACACATTGAATCTCCAAATAGGTCCAAGAAAGAAATCAACATGTTACCCAAGGATAGGAAATGGATCAAATATCTAACATCTATGAATATCAAGAGGTGCAATTATAGGAAGATGATCTCAAATATGTCTCAAATGAGACTGTACAACTACACATGTTATCCAAAACAAATGAAAGATATGTTATCATAATCTCTACAACTTGTAAATAAGAAAAAATACAAAGAACTACTTTTTTTTTGGTTGATGAAAGATTGTGATGAACCCAAGATGCTCATGCATCACATAAATATGTTACCTCATGACAGGATATTTTTTGATGTTGATCATGATGCATTCAACTATGGATTTTTTGTGTTTAATTCCCGACACATGTTATAAATAAATTATTAAATTAGAAAACAAATTCAAGATAGGAATGGTTTAACATTCAAAATTTTGTGTTGTAACTAATAATGCAATGTGCACGAGCCCTCCATCCCTTAGATTATAAAAAATAATTAGTAAAAACAACATATACAATTGTCAATGTGTAGCATGATTTTTCTCCCTTCAATGTTGAGAGGATCTAAAGAATTTAGCAAAGACATTTTCTACAAGTCAAATAGAAGCCACAAATAAATTAAAGGATTGGTATAATGAAAAGTGAACTGAAAGTTATAAAATAAATTTCTAATTTTTTTAGTTTATTCATAATCAATTTTCAAAATATTGAACATTCATCTTACCTTAGGAGCATTTTTTTTACAATGGTGAGAAAGATTGATTGCGCCTTTGGTTTCCTTGGCATTACCAATGCAGTAGTAGTTTGTTAAATGGATTAACCACATCATGTGTCTTCTATATGTCTAGTGGTTGTATCGACATTAAAAGGTCAATATTTTGGTTAATGAAAACTACTAATTGTAACAAGTGGTATCAAAGATTGGCCACAGGTTTGAACCCCATGCTTGCACCGGGGGGATTGTTACAATAGTGAGCGAGACTGATTACGTCCTTGGAATTTCCAATACAATATTGGTTCATGACATGGCTTAATTGCCTCCTCTATCTTCTATATATTTAGTGGTTGTATCAGGTATTAACTAGTCCACCTTTTGTACAACAAAAACCACTAATTGTAACACAATTTTTCCTTTGTCAAGGTAACCAATATATTTAGAAACCCTTGGTGGAGTCATTGTTCATACTTTGTGAGGTAAAATACTATTAGTCCAATTAAAGAAAAACATGCAACATCTAGTCCTCAAGCGTTTGCAGGACCTATCATTGAAGTTTCCTCTAAGTAGTAACCATATGTGTCATGGTGTACAAAGCCATATTTATTGTAGTAGGAAAGAGAGTTGGAAAAGGAGCAACAAGAATACAAAATTACTCCAGGATTGATACTATGAGAGAATAAAATAACCTTTTTGGATGCATGTTTTAAGATGAATATTTTTTCCCATTACTATGATGGATGTGAGAGTGTGGTCTACCTTTTTAAATCATAAATTACAGTGGTAGAGTCTCTAAGTCTAGTTGGCATGTAGCATGCATAGTGCTAGAAAGTTGATTTCTGAAGATGAAGAATTAGAATGTTTTTCCAAAAGTGAAAATTAACAAATATTTATTGTATTGTTATATATGTTGGTTAATAATTTCATCAAAATAGAAAAATGTAAGTATTTATGTTTCAGAAATGAAGGATCTTTTAGGAAATTTTAGTGAGTGAAGAGTCTCTCCTCATGGAAGAGAGGGATAAGGCAGGGATTATGGGATCCTTATTACCATTATGTATTTGGGGGTCATAAGTGAGTTTTTGCATGTAGCCATGGGGGCCATAATCTTTGTGAGGTTCTGTATTGTGGAGAAGGAAGTGGTTTTGTATTCTTTGTGAAGTCATTTTCATATTATTGTTATGACATTCTCCTCCTAAGTATTTGGTCCACCTTCACCTCATTATTTGGATCATTTAGTGACCTTGTCTATAAGCCTTCAATAGGGAGATTTTGTATTCATATTGTTTTTAAATTTTGTTGTCCACTTGTTTCAAGGCTTGTGCGTAACCTATTTGGTGTCTAGTTATCCTACCTCGAGGGTTTCCTTGTAAAGGCCTAGGAAGGAAGGTGAGCCTCCATGGTTAAGTTGGAAATTTTATTTGCAAGTTTTCTTGGAATGTAATGTTGAAGAAAAAGGGAAATGAACATTTCTATTTATTCCTAGTTTTTAAAGTAGAAAAACAAAGAATGCATTAATTTTTTCTTTAAATATTATTGTTAGATAACTTCAAGAGGGGGGTTGAATCAGTTAATTCTAGTTATCCTATAGTCACAAACTCCCAGATGTATATGATCAAACTTTTCAAACAAATAATCAACTTGGTTATTACTGTTACTTGGTATACACTACACTGGTTTGGTGTATACAAAAATCTTCAATTACCGACCACATTAAATTTTTCAATTCTGATCTTCAATATGTATAACAAATTCATGTAATACAATCAAGTTAGGAAAATGATACCATAGACTCATCAATAAGTTACCCAATGTATACCTTAGCCATATCTCTATATCGATCTCATCATCATGTAGATATCTCATTCCTTTACCATTTTTCTTCTTCAGATGTTTGTAGCCATCATGATAAGTATAGTCAAAACTAGTTGACATCAATGACAATACATATTGACTAATTTAATTGCCTTACATATCACTTTAGTAGCTCGGTGATCTCTAATCACTATCTTTCACTTGTTCATTCAGTTCATCAAGATATTCAATCAATTGTAGGTTATCAATCTCTCCCTGTGGCATTGATTGCAACACAAATATGAAATATGTCATAGAATACCAAACATCTATATTAAAACTTTGTCAATAAATGTTGTAGCTCGGTAAGCTCTCCCTAGCTTGTTCAATTTAATATGTTTAATCACTACATAACATTTCAGCATTTCAGGCAGACTCTCCCCATGGATTTGATCTTCTTCTTCCTGATACTTCTCTCCCACTTGATAGATATTTCTCTTATTCTCTCCCTCTTTGAATGATATTTCATATGAAATCTTTCTCTCACTTTGACAACAATGCCAAAAAGAATAAATAGCTATGTAGTAGCCAAAATATCTCCATTGTTCAGTTAAGATCATGTACCTTCATGTACAAATATATAATTTTCTTTGTTCCATCTTTCACAATTAACCTTAGGAAACCTAAAGTGTGAACAATATGCATCAACATTATTTGATTTTTTGATAAAGTATGGGTTGATGAAACCTCCTAATCACCTTAGTGACCAAAAAATAGGGGATGGACCCTGTTAGTACTTAGAATTGGAGATGATCAAAACTTAATCAGAAAACTCTAATTTATAACTCTAGCAGTCCCAATAGATGCATCAACAATAATCAATACTAAGGTACTAAGGGTTTTCAATCCTTCTTCTCTTTGAGCTTAAAGCTTTAGGTGGGTATTACCTTTCTAGATTGGATTCTTAAAATATCACAACTATGATATGTATAAAAGATACAGATCTAATCATATAACTCATACAGTTTAAAGTAAATCATTTTAATTTGACTGATGGTGAAAACAACTACAAAATAAGCATAGATCAATGCCTAATCCTAGGGCATCAGAGTCAATGAATGAAAATTTACAGAAAATCTCTCAAATCAAACACACCCAAACTCCATATAATATGCCTTGAAAATTACCTTCTTATGCATAAATCATGTCATTATAATTCATGTATGAATACATAAATCTCAGAGACCTCACTCAAGATTTATCCCTCCCTTGAAAGGAACTCAAATTTCAACCCCACTATATACCTTGTAGAAAGATATATATCGAAAATGCCTTGCAAATTTAAACATACAGAGAAATCAAAATCATACATGAAGATAATAAGAAATATACATGGAAATTTAGTATATTTTATTGATAAACCTCCAGTATCAATACATTCAGATAAAAATGGATTCCTGAGAATCAAAGACTAAATCTATAAAATCCTATGACAATACGTATTTTCACCACCCTTTGGTGTGAGATAGAAACAAATATATATAGAGAGACCACCTTGGGATCCTTGAGAAAAGGATGCAACAAGCTACGAGTGGCTCTAATAGTGACTTGCACTAGAATACAAAAGTTTTAAAGCATACAACAAAAAAGGGAAAAATGGAACCAATTCTTGTTTCTTCTATGGAGTTTAAACTTCCACTTTGAGTTGCACCTTTGTCTGTAGGTATTAAGATGCAACTGCTAAAGTTTGTTGCATGAATGATGACCGCCTAACCAGCTAACTTACATCATCCTATGTATGATCAATTTCTCTTCCTATGCTCATAGATCAGGTGTATTGTTGGAACTCATTCATCATCCAAATCATCCAAGTCATTTTTAGTAGGCCTATTTAGCTTAGGATTTGTCATACTCTCCCATGTAGTGACCTGGTCCTTTGTTGGCCATGGGAATTGCTAGATGCTCTGAAACTGCTTCTTTTGTCTTTCCCATCTTGCATAAGCAATTTTTTTTACATCTGTTATGAATTTGCTGATGTCCTGATGCAGGAGCATCCTAGGTGTAAGAGCAATCTTGCATCACCCAAAAATATTTCTATTTTTTGTATTCAATAAGGGCTATCTTGTGCAGAGCTGCTATTTATGGAAAGTTACTATTTTTGGTAATTTTTGTATGTGCTCAGAATGATCTGATTTCTTTCTTGGAGGTTCATTTTGGTCATATAAGTCTGCCAATAAAGTTTCATTGCCAGATCAAGTGTATATTGGAAGATATTGAAGATTTTCAGTATTGGCAGTAGGGTACAGAAACTTTGAACTCAGTTTTGAAGGCTTTAGAGGCCCCGGATGAGGTCAAAAATTTGGGTGATGGGCGCTTGCGTGGGTCAAGCCTGTAGAGCGCTTCGTGGCATTTCCGAAATGGGGTTATAATAGCCGATCGGGTCAACTGGTGATGACTTATGGTCTTCGGAAGTTGGGCCACCTGAAATGGCGAAAAATAATTTTCTTCAAAATTTCTGTTCGGGTTTCAAAGGTTATCTTGAGCTGACTATGATGTAATAAAATGTAAAATAAAATAATTCTAAGTTTGGTCGGCCTTATTGGCTAAAATTCTGGAACCTTCCCAGGCGGTGGAAAATTGCCTATATAAGGAAGGCTGTATTATTGTCTTAGGTAGTTCAGAACAGTTCTGGGTAGTAGATTTGGGTATTGATTTGAGGCTTTGTCCTACAGAATATTGTAAGGGAATGCCCATGTGGCTTTGTATATTGTAATTCTGAAAGTTTGTAATTCCACATTTGTGGAGATAATAAGAAGCCAATTTTCTGTTCTTGTATATTGCTGTTGTTTCTCTATTTCTGTTATGTGTTTGTGGTATTAAGGGGAGCACCCTTCATCATGTCCACTTCTTCTTTGATAGCTTCATCCAAAATTGTGTTGAAATGATCCATATCAACATCATTCTGATCTTTAAGAAAAGCCCCTTTCTTAGGTAGTAGGAGGTCAAAATCTAACCTCCATGTATCCAAATCCTTCATCTCTCCCTCCTCTATTTTGATTTTAGGAATGAACCTATTGAAGTTAGGTCCAAACATTGCCATCTCTTTCTCTACCTGATTTTCTTTGCCCTTGAAAAAAGCTAAAATTACACCAATCTTGGCAATCTCAACTCCCACTTGTAATACTATCTCTAGGATGTCATTTATCAAAGACTGTACTACTACTAGTCTCTCAAACAATGACTCCTTTGTGGACCAAGTTGTATGATATGTATTCAAAAGAGAAACAAAATTGTTTACTTAAAATTGTAAATGAGGTAGTTTATTGTATGTAGTATAAACTGCCTCTACCTTATCTTTCAAAACTTTTATTCTATGCTGCAATATTATAAAAAGGGACTGCACTATACCCTCATTCTTTTCCTTGTTTATTCTCTCTTCTATAGTAGCTACTTCTTCTTCACTTATACCTTGAACTACTAGTAATACAAGCTACTCTGGTGGTGTAGGGGCAACTGTAGGCATGTTGAGAATTTGCAACTACAAGTCCTCTACACACTTTTCTAATTCTTTCTCTTTCATTATCAAAATCTCCCTATCCTTGACCAATGAACTGTAATCATTAAACAGTGCTTGATTTCTATCTGACAATTATTTGGTCTTATCCTCATTCAATCTGGTAAAATGGGTCAATACCTATGAAATCTCAAGATCTCCAGTGTTGTGGATTGACCAAATCATCTTGTCACCATCCATCTTTTCCTGGATGTTCAATAGGGTAGGCTTCTGATCTCTTGGATATAGGCTCTACATATCCAATGCCTTATTCTTAAGGCTATATCCAAACCCTCTTATCAAGTCTCCCACCTAGGTTTCTAAAGTCAGATTTATATTCTCTTGTTTCTTGATTTGGTCAATAATGAAAGCTGAAGCCAAATCCCACCCAGGTATAAGCAGTATGTTGCTGGCCTTTACTAATTGCCTAGCTTCTTCTGGGGTAATTTTCTCTAACTCTAGATCATAGTCCTTTAGAACTTGCAAGGCCTCATCTGGTATCTGGCCATCTTCTTTGATCTGTACAGTAGAGGCCACCTATTGTTGCTTGTGCCACAAAAGGAATTCCTTGAATTCATTTGACTTAATGAAATTGTCCTCCTTCAAGAAAGCATCTTGCTCCAACATCCTCTCATCCTATCCAAGAATCAAAGGTATCTCAAATACCTCTGTTACTGCTTTCTGCTTTCTTCTGTGGAGGCTCATTGGTGTCTTGAGAGCTAGGAAGCTCTGTCAAGTCCATTATCACATTCTCTTCTCCTTGTTTAGCAGCAAGGGATCCTTGTTCCATAGTAGGAGGGCTATAAATTGGATAACCTCCATCACTATCCTCATAATCAAATTTTGAATGCTTCTCCTTTTCTTGATTCTTGTCATCAATTTTGTCTTCAATAGAATTGACCAATGTCTGGTAATTATCCATCATCATATCTAATCTTTGCAGATAAGGCACAGTGAGATAGAAGCCACCAAAAGGAATCCCTTGTACTTTCAATTTCTTCTCATACCTCATCAATTTATTGAATTGATATGTTCTCCTCTCTACCACATCATCTTCAACAATGTTCCTAATCAAATATTCTTCAGGATACTCCTCATGTCTTTTGTTGATAGGGATGGTAAGAGTGTAGTATTTTTTGGCCATTACAATAAAACCCTATGTATCAACATACTTGGGTGATGAAACATTCATTCTGAATTGGCCCAACCAATCATTTAATTTGGCAAATGGACTCTTTCCAATTATAAAGTTACATACACAAAAATATCTAGGGGTAAATGTATCCTTTCTGAGGGAGGCCAGATGCTCCTTATTAGTTAGTATCAATTGCAAATAATTTCTAGGAAAGCCACCCTTGGTGGAACAAAAAATGGTAGTATGTGAGGTGGTTGGGGGCATCCATACACTCTTATCATAGTGTAGTGCCTTTCATAATAAAATTCTCCCCAGTTGTACCCTTTAGGCCATTTGTCAACAAAATGGCAGGGTCTTAGTAATTGAAGGGCCTTCACTAGAAGCCTGCAAAGATCTATCCCTAGTTCTAGCATGATGGGTCTCACCATCCAATTCTAAAAAGCACAGAAGTCATAATTTGGGCAAGTAGGGCTCCACGCTCCTATCTAAAACTGTACTATATTAGGTCGACCCTTCCACATCATCTGAGGATTCAAGTATTCTAGATTCATGATACCATAATTGTAGAACAAAATGAGGTTCATTAACAAAGAGTAATGCAAAAACTTGGGGGAATCCTCCCTGTTTCTTATTGCCTCAAATCCCCTATGCATTTTATCAATAACATACCCAATGTAATCATACCCTTTGCTAGTATACATAGTTTGTGAGTCCAAAACCATCATCAAAACGTCAGAAGTGATCCTCTCTGGCTCACCATATACTCCAAGCACTCTACATAGACCATATGCAATATACTTCACATAAAAGGCTAAATCCTTATAGAAGTAAGGGGTTGACCCAGCCATTGGTGCAATGTAATTCCGGTTGCCTTTGTTACAATGACTTTTAATCTCCCTGGAAATAAGGACAGATTCCCGAGTATATCTATTCATCAGGGCTTGTAGATTAATTTATGTGGCCATGGGTATATTGATACCAAAGGCCCTCATGAAAGAGCTTCTATCCAAAGTGAATAGGGCCAAGCCATCATGCTTTCTGATTGTCCTAGACATGGGGTCATAATGGCTTGCTAATGCAACTATTAGATCAACATCCAGAAAAACATCTGGGACTATTAATTTGGCTAATCCTGAGGTCCAAGGGTTTGAAAAAGGGATTGGACTCCCAGCATTCTTATAGAAATATCTAAAAAGATACATTCTAGAAACCTCGAGCATCTTGGCATCTCTTAAATAGCTTAAATTATCAATGAAGCTTGCATCACTAACCTTTTTATTCTGTGACAATCTTGGTAGCAGGGTAAGAAATTCATCTGAATAGCTCTCTTTTTCCTTCTCCTTAGAGCCCCTACTGGTAGAAGCCCCATTGGTCAATGGTTGACTCATTTATGACTGCAACTATATATTCTTTTGCAAACTCTGAAGCTGTAAATTCGCTGATTGTAGAAAGCTCAAAAAACTCTTCGTACTTCAGCTTTAGCTCTCTGAAAAACTTGACAATTTAGCAATGATTGACAATTAGTTATTTATGCTAGAGAATTGAATGCAACTTTCCCTTTCAAGATTTTGAATTCTGTAAATCTTGTCATTTCTGTCATTACTTGGCATGCCTTGGACTTTAATTCACTAGCCGCAGAATAAGATAATGATAGGTAATGAGATTCAATTTTTGGAGATCTAGCAACTAGCAAGCCAACCATAATCACTGAAAGATTTGGTTCTTTTTCATTTTATTCAGAGATCAAGTGACTAAGGGGTTATCTTTAATCATTATATTATGAAACAATTTCCAATGACCTGGTGACTATAGTCAGAAACCACAATCATTGAATGTTTTGACCTTTAATAATTCTATCTCGTGATCTGGCGACTGTATAAAACTATATTTTCCATTCTGAGATTTGGCGACTATAGTCCCTCATAAGTCCTATTCTCTGATTACGAGACTTAGCGACTATAAAGAAAATCTGATGATCACCAGAGCTTGTTGAATTTTCAAACTTCTTAAGGAGATTGCTTGACTTCATCCATTTGGAGACCTGATGACTACCTTTGATCTTTGAATCTCTTGATGTTCTTTCCAACCTTGGGCTTATCTGGTGATCTAGAGAATAGAGTATTCTCTGAATCTCGGAATCATTTCTTAACTTCGAGTTAAATCTAGCGCTCGGGCGACTGAAGTTAGTCTCTAGATCTCTAAGTCTTCAAGTCTCTGAATATCTCTTCCGACAATTTGGTGACAAGCCTTCTCAAAATCTCCATACTTTGGTCACTTAACCGCTTATATTAGGAGATCCCGCGACTGGCAGTTAGTCTCTAGATCTCTGAACTTTTCATGCTAACTGCTAAACTTTATGAGATTGGGTGACTGAAGTTTATTTTACATGTTGAGAGACTGTTAATCTTTTATCTCTCGGTTGGCACTTAACCTTTAGTCATCCTAAGATTGCACGACTAAGGCTATCTCTCAATCACCAGATGATTCCATTAACCCAAGTTTAATCTAGAGACTGAGCGACAAAGCTTTTCTCACAATCACTACAAGATTTCTTAACTCATGGTTTAATTTGGAGACTATGCGACCACCACCTGATTTCAAACACATCAATGACTCAGATCTATTTACTAAACATCTTTCCCTTAACCCAAATTCTTCTGGCAATCTCATGACGAAAGACATCTCACAGTTGCTAAATATTTCTCTTTACCCTGGTTACATTCGGAGATTGCCCGAACCCTTTATTCACCAAGTTGCAAGATACTTTTCTTAACCTTGGTCAAATTGTGAGATATAATGCTAACCGTAGATTCTTTCTTCATCCTATGATTATTTTTGAGTCGTTGCATTTACTATGGCTTAACCGCTTCATTGTGAGATTTAGAGACAACATTGTCATTGGATCACTAAGTGTTTAGAACATAACCACCAGGAATCTGAGAACACGTGACTATCACATTCGCTAGGTTGCTGAATAAAATCCTTAACTGCTAGAGAATTAAGAGATTACGAGACTAAAAGAAACATAACTATCAACCTTTATTTAGAGATTTGGCAACCAATCATGAGTCTCATGATCGCCATAACTTTTATAACTTCATGATTCCATTTAAAGAGATTACCCAACTACGTGTTTTCCACATCTAGAGATCTGGAAACTATAGTTTATTTGTGAAATATTCACTAGTAGTTGTTGCTAGATCTTGTAAAGATCATTGGGAGACTTGGCGACAAAGAACATCACTGAGTCTCATGATAACTGGGAATATTCTCTAGGCTTGTAGAGATTATGCGACAAAGCATTTTTTGAATCACTGAACTAAAAGGAATATACTGAAAGCGTTCTAAGATTAGGCGACTAAGTGGTTATATAAAGTGCACATGCTTGAAGGATTACTTAAGTCATCTAAAAAAGTAATGGAAAATTAGAATCTAGTCAAGCTTTTGTAGGGTTTCCTAGATTTTTACAAGCATTTTAACCTAGCACCTAGGGTTTTCAACATTAGGAGCACGATTCTAGCCCTTTGGACATGAAACTTGCAGGATAAAAGACACAAAGACTTGAAAAACCACCAAAGAAATAAGGGAAGAATGCAATCTAGAAAATTTTGAAAATATGACCAACAGACCCCTAGTCTAGTCCTCAAGTACTCAAATGTATCCTTCTGTAAGGGTTTAGTAAATATGTATGCAAGTTGTTCTTTAGATTTCACAAAATCTAATTTCACTTGCTTTTATTGTACTTGTTCCCTCAAATATTGATACTTAATAGATATATTCTTTGTCTTAGAATGCATCACCATATTCTTGGAGATATTTATATCACTTGTGTTGTCACAATATATAATCACTGGATCAATGATCTCTTCATTCATCCCTTTCAAAAAAAAAATTATCCATACAATGTTTGAACGATTAACAGCAACAACAACATATTCTACTTTAGTAGTAGATTGAGAAATACATGCTTTTTTCTTACTTATCCAAGTAACTAACATTTCTCCCAAAAAAAATGCTCCATCGGTTGTGCTCTTCCAGTCATCAATATTTCCAACCCAATCTACGTCAGTGTAAACTTGTAGTTCAAAATTTCCTTGTTTCTTGTACCATAAACCATAATTCTTTGTGCTCTTCAAGTATCTCAAAATCCTTTTAACAACAGTCATATGTGATTCCTTAGGATTAGAAGAAAATCTTGGTACAATCCCAACAACATGTGCAATATTGGGTCTACTATGCACAACATACATTTGTTTACCAATCATATATCTATATAATGTCTATTTTACCTTGGTTAACTGATCATCCTTTGTTAATTTACATCCTATGACCATCAGTGTACCTACCAGTTTTGAATTTTCCATTCCAAAATTCTTCAACACTTCTTTAATGTACTTTGATTGTGTTAAGAATATCCCTTCATTTTGTTGTAGGATTTACAAACCTAGAAAGAATTTAATCTCTCCAAACATTGACATTTCAAATTCCTTTCTCATTTCAGTAGAAAAAGATTTGCAAAGATTATCATGTCCTCCAAATATAATATCATCAACAAGAATTTTAGAAATAAGAATCTTGTCATCAGTTTCTCCTTTCAAATACAAATTTCTATTATCACTTGTTCTTACAAAGCCAATACTAATAAGATATCCATGCAGTCTTTCATACCATGCTCTTAGTGCTTTTCTCATTCCATACAGTGATTTGTGCAACTTACATACCATGTTCTTTTTATTTGGATAAACGAAACCTTCAGGTTGTTCAATATTAACATCTTCCTCAAGTATTCCACTTTAAAATGCATATTTAATATCTATTTGATATACTTTAAATCCTTTGTGTGCAACATATGCAAGTAGTATTCTAACTCCTTCAAGTCTAGCAACTCATGCAAAAGTCTCACCATAATCAATACCTTCTTCTTGTGCATACCCTTTACAAACAAGTCTTGCTTTGTTCCTAGTGACTTCACCATTCTCATTCAACTTATTTTTGAATATCTTTTTGGTTCCAATAACATTTTTTTCACTCAGTCTCAGTACCAATGTCCATCTTTTTTTTCTCTATCTACTCAATTTCTTCATTCATTGCTTTAATCCATTCCTCATTCTCAAGTGCATCTCTAACATTTTTAGGTTCAAATTCATAAACTAAACATGTTCTCTATCTCAACTTACTTTGTCTCATCATGCCATCTTTCTTGTCTCCAATAATCTGATTCAATGGATGGTGTCTTCTCACAAATTTTGCTAACACTTGTTCTCTTCTTTTTTCATCAGTCGGTGTAGGATCAATTTCTTCCTCCATAGCAATTTCTTGATTCTCAATGTCTATAGGCTAATGCTTAGTGTCTTTATCATATTTCTTAGTAGCTTCAACCTGATGCTCTGGTAGAGGGTCAGGCATCTCAATGAATGTATATCTACCATAGTCTTCTGGTTCTTTCCTTATTTCTTCATCATTTTTCTCAATAAACTCATCAACTCTCACATTAGCACTTTCAATCATTTTGTTAGAAACCTTATTCAAACATTCATAAGATTTTCTCTTAGTAGAATATCCTAAGAATATTCCTTCATCAGGTCTTTAGAATTGAATTTCTTATTTCTATCATCTTTCAGAATGTAACATCTACTTCCAAAAATTCTAAAATAACTTACATTAGGTGTGTGCCCAAATCATAACTCATAAGGTGTCTTGTTTGAATCTTTCTTTAGGTGTACTCGGTTCAATGTGTATACAAAAGTGCTAACAACTTCTCTCCAGTACATTTGTACAACATCTTTCTCAATCATTAGTGTTCTAGTACAATCAACTATGGATTTATTCCTCCTTTTAGTAATTACATTCTGTTGTGGTGTTCTTGGTGTAGAAACCTATCTTTTAATTCCATGATCATTATAAAAGTTAGTGAATTCATGAGAAATAAACTCACCTCCTCTATCAAATCTTAAGCATTTTAAAATTTTTCTACTTTATCTTCATACTATTTAAACATTTTGAAAGCTTCAGATTTTTCTTTCAAAAATATAACTGTCATCATCCTAGAGTAGTCATTAAAAAAAAAAAAAAGTATCTTTCACCATAATAACTTTGAGTTCTCATAGGACCACACAAGTCGGTATGAACCAACTCCAAAATATCTTTAGATGAATAGGTCTTTCTCTTGAAACTAGATTTTGACATTTTTCCCATTTGACATTGTTTACACGTGACATGGTCAGGTGTAGATAAGCTCAGTAAACTTCTAACATTTATTTTCTTACTGATCTTAACAATGTTGTCAAAATTCACATGACAACCTTTTATGCCACAACCACACATCTTCAATTCTAGCCATTGAACAAGAAGTTTCAGCATTGTCAAGATAAAATAGATTACCTTTAGATTATTCACCAGTACCAACAAACTTTCATGTTTCATCATAGATCTTCATCTTCCTACTTTCAAATGCAACTTGGTGACCTAAGTTATTCAACTGTGCTACGCTCAACAAGTTATAGTTAATTCCCTTCACCCAAGATGCATTTTCACATTTGATCTTATTGTTCAACATGATAGATCCTTTTCCTTTTACTAGACAAGTTGTATCATTTTCCATTTTAACAGATCCTACATTGTAGTGTTCGAGGTATTAAAATTTATCCTCATCACTAGTCATATGATGTGTATAACCACTATCAATAATCCATGTATCATTCTTGCTAACTTTAGAGATAAGTGTTGTTTCTACATACATTTCTTCTTCTTCTGAATCTTCTTTCAAAGCTACGAATACCAACTCAATGTCTTCATCAGTGTCAGTGTCAATGTCATCATCATTATCTCCAACAAAGTAACATTCCTCTTAATATGATTTAGAACAACAAAGAGGGGGGTGAATCAGTTGTTCTTAGGTCCAGATGTATAAAACAAACTTCAAAAACTTTTCCTTAAATCAGATCTAACAACCAAAACCAACTCGGTCATCACTGATTCAATAATAGAGACATATAACATTGCAATCCACTACCCAGTTGTATCTAACTTGTAAAACATATAAATGTCTAAACCAAAACATTCACACAAGCATTGACACTAGGATTTATAGTGGAAACCCAATCTAGGAAAAACCACTTTGTAACATGCTACTATTATTTTCACTCTTCTGAAATGAGATCGGTTAAAAGCCAACCCTGTCAAAGGTTACAATACACACTGTTAGGTGTGACCCGGTTAAAGGATTTCAATCACCCTGTTAAAAGTGAGCCTTGTTATAGGACTTACATACAATCCATTAGAATGTAACCTTGTTCAAAGGATTTAAACATATGACTATTAGATCAACCTCTGTTAAAAGGATTTTGACTATTACAATGGTTAGAAAGTAGCAGTAGTATTGATCTGAAAAATATACAACTCACTTTGCAAATATCAGATCCAATTCCATACACAAATGTTGGTTTACTGACTTTGAAATTTTTCCATATCCATCTCTGATCTGCTCAGAACTTTTCTTCAAGCAATCACCACACTTCTCCTTGAGCCTTTTCTGCTTATACAGCCAATAACATCTACTGATCTTCCAACATCCTCTTTTCACCCATGCACACACATACCTAATGCTTAGGTTCCCTTAATACTTCCTCAATTAGGTTAACTCATCTTTTTCCGCTCAATCTCCTTCGTAGATCTTAGGGTTAGTTCAGATTCATTGAATCTACCCACTTTATGATCTTTGGCTCCTTTTCTAGAAACATCTCAAATCTCTTAAAGATTTACAATAAAACATTTTTCAGTGCATTAAATGCTTTCAAACAATCAATAAATCAAGTCAACACATTTTACATAATCCAAGAATTCAACAATGTCAGCTCCAAATTTGAATTCTCTTCAAATATAAAAATACTGATACTCAGTCAATACTGTGATCAACTACTCGGTCTTCATGTAGAAAGATTGATCATTACTAAAAATATTTCCTCAGCTTAAACTATCTTACTTGGCAATTAACTGATGTTCGGTCGACACTAGAATTTTGCTTGGCATACACTAACTCGGTTGACACTAACATCACTCAGCTTGAACATGATTTCTCTATTTTTTCTTGGTCAAGCCTACTAGTTTAGTCTTCAATCTTACTAAGATAAACAATACATTGTCTCATCATTGTACAACATAGTCAAGTACACTTTATAGTATCAAGATAACTCAACCTTTCCTTAGGTGCTATTGTTACCAACCTTGCCTATCCCCTTAGAAACACTCAAATAGATATAGTACTTTCCTAAGTAGCAACAGTCTTATCAGTTAAGATTTGAGATCAATGACAACACAAAAATTGCTTCAATTGCATTTTTCAACAATCTCCCTCTTTGGCATTGATGGCAACACCATATGATATCACCTGAATAACACATGGATTACCAACCAATCCAAAACTTATCTATCCATCAGAATTTTTTTTTTAATATCCTTAGCTTCATTCTGATTCAAAATATATAAGCCTCACTTTTGTGACCATCAAAAATATCCATATCTCCCTCTATCCTGATCTTTCATTTCAACTCACCATCTACTTACTTTTCCTTTTAGTGTCATGTGTTATTATATCATCTCAGTTCATCTCCCTCTTTGACAAAAATGCCAAAGAAGCAACTAAAACAAACATGAATCAGATGTAGATATTATCTATGCAACTCAGTGTTTCTCCCTCTATCATCTTACTTATGATTGATTCCTTGTCTTTTCTCTTCTTCACAACTCTAGGCCAATCCTAAAGTGTGACAATTTTCTGCATCAATCTATTAGATATTCTACTATAGCATATTTGATGCAGTGCTCTCAGCTTAACTAGGCAGCCTCAGTCAGGGGAAGGACCCCTAATTGACTTCTCAAATACTCATGTACTTCTTTAGTTAAATGTTTAGTGAATATGTCTACTAATTGTTCCTTTGTATTCACATATTCCATTCGAACTTCTTTGTCTTGTACCAATTCTCTCAAGTAGCGATACTTGATTTCTATGTGCTTGGTCTTAGTATGCATCACTGGATTCTTAGAAATGTTGATAGCACTCGTGTTGTCATAGAAAATAACAACAGGTTCAGTGATTTCTTCTTTCATGCCTACCAACAATTGTTTTATCCATACCAAATTTGAATAGTTTACTGTAGTAGCAACATACTCGGCTTCAGCAGTAGATTGGGAAATGCAATTTTGTTTCTTGCTCATCCAAGAGACTAATCTTTGTCTAAGAAAGAAAGCTCCACCACTAGTACTTTTTCTTTCATCTACATTTCCTGCCCAATCAGCATCTGTATGTACTCTTGGCTCAAATCTTTCATCCTTCTTGTAATATAGCCCATAGTCAACAGTCCCTTTCAAGTATCTCATAATTCTTTTTACTACCATCATGTGTCTTTCCTCAAGATTGGCAGAGAATCTTGCCACAATCCCAACAGCTAGTGCAATATCTGGTCTACTATGTACAACAAACTATAGTTTTCTAATCATGGATATGTACAAAGTCTGGTTCACTTCTGCAACATCATCATTCTTAGATAACTTTTTTCTAGTAGCCATAGGAGTACTCAGTGGTCTAGAATCTTCCATCCCAAAAAATTTCAATATTTCATTAACATACTTAGTCTATGTAATAAAAATTCCTTTCTTCATCTGATATAATTGTAAACCAACAAAGAATTTGATCTCACCAAACATGCTAATTTCAAATTTAGTTTCCATTTCATTTGAAAATATTTTACACAAAGCATCTTGTCCACCAAAAATAATATCATCCACAAAAAAAATTTCTAACAAGATACCTTTACCTTCTTCATCTTTCATATACAAATTGCTTGTGTTATTTGTTCTTGAAAATCTAATCTATATCAAGTAGTTATGCAATCTCTCATACCATGCTCTAGGAGATTGTTTTAATCCATATAGTGATTTGTTCAGTTTGCATAACATGTGTCTTCTATTTGGATCAATAAAACCTTTTGGTTGTTCTACGTAAACTTCTTCTAGTATACCATTTAAGAATGCAGACTTGACATCCATTTGATAAACCTTGAAATATTTATAAGTAGCATATGAAAGAAGAGTTCTTACTCCTTCCAATCTAGCTACAGGGGAAAATGTCTCCCCATAATCTATTCCTTCTTCTTGTGTGTAGCCTTTGCATACCAGCCTAGCTTTGTTCCTAGTTATTTCACCCTTTTCATTCAAATTATTTTGGAACACCCACTTTGTTCCTATAACATTTTTTTTTCAGGTCTCAGCACTAGAGTCCAAGTATCATTCTTCTCTATCTAGTCTATTTCTTCATTCATTGCTTGTATCCAGTCTTCATTGTCTAATGCCTCTCTAGTTGACTTAGGTTCAAATTCACACAGTAAACATGTTGGATACATTGTTTTACTTCTAGTCAGAATTCCAGTATGTTTGTCTCCAATTATCTGTTCAGGCTTGTGATGTCTTCTTAAATATTTTGCCAAAATAGGTTCAACTCTTCTCTCCTCTATTTCATTAGGTTCTTCAACAAGATTTTTAGAGTCAACTTTTGAATGCTCGGCAACCTCTTCTTGATACTCGGCAGCATTATCTTGTTGCTCGACATGTTCTTGTTCTATTTCGGTATTATTTTCCTAATGCTCGGCAACATCTTCCTATCACTTGACATTGCTTACCTGAGACTCCACATCAGGTGCAAGTCCGTTACTTGCCTCTTCTTCTTCTTCAATATACACAAAAGATCTATAATCTTCTAGTTCTCTTTTGCTATCAACTTTTACATTCACACTTTCCACAATTTTGTTAGTGTTAGATTTCAAACACTTATAAGCTTTAATTTTTGTGGAATACCCTAGGAATATGCCTTCATCACTTTTAGCATCAAATTTTCCATTCCTATTATCATTTAATATGTAGCACTTGCTTCCAAAGATTCTAAAGTATTTAATACTCGGTGCATGCCCATACCATAATTCATAGGGTGTCAGATTTGTACCTTTCTTGATCTATACCCGGTTAAGAGTGTAGATAGCTATACTAATAGCTTCTTTCTTGTATTTCTATGCTACATTCTTTTCAATCAACAATTTCCTTGCACAATCCAAGATAGATATGTTTCTTCTCTTTGTTATACCATTCTGTGGAGGTGTTCTAGGTCTAGACATTTGTCTTTTAATTCCTCTTTCATTGCAAAATAGATTGAATTCATTTGATGTAAATTTTCCACCTCAGTTAGATCTAAGACATTTTAGGTTCCTACCCATCTCCTTCTCAACCTTAGCCAAATACCACTTAAAGAATTGAAAATCATTAGATTTTTCTTTTAGAAACATTACATGCATCATCCTAGTATGATCATCAACAAATAGGATAAAATATCTAGAACCACAGTAACTTTGTACACCCATAGGTCCAAAAAGATCAATATGAACCAAATCTAAAATGTTATCAGAAGTAAAGGATTTTCTCTTAAAACTTGACTTTGTCATTTTTGCTAACTGGCATTCCTTGCACATCACATTCTTAGGTTTCTTCAATCTAGGTAGACCTCTTACTTTCTTCTTCTTACTTCCACCAGATTATCAAAGTTAACATGACATAGCCTCTTATGCCATTACCAAATGTCATCAAGTTGTGCAACCATACATTCTTCTTTAGATAGGTCAAGATAGAATAAATTACCTCTAGTCTGTTCTGCACTTCCAATCAATTCACCAGTAGCATCAAATATTTTAGCATGCTTGTGATAAAATTCGACTTGGTAACCAGTGTTGTTGAGCTGTGCAACACTTAGCAGATTATAATTTAGACCTTCAACCCAATATGCATTTTCACAAGAGATCTTATTAGTCAGTTTAATCAAACCATTTCCTCTAACAAGACATGGGGCATCATTGCCAAATTTTACACTTTTACCTATATAATGATGTAAGGTCTCAAACTTACTCTTGTCACCAATCATGTGATTTGAACAACCACTTTCAATAATCCATTTTTCATTCTTGTTCACATAGGAGATCAATGCATTTTTATCATCCTCATCTAATTCATCTTTCATTGCAACATAGACTACCTCAATTTCAAAATCATCACTATCAGTGTCAGTTTCTTCTTTAGCAATGTAACAAGATTTCTTACCTTTTCCTTTGTAGTCTTTGTACCTTCGGTAGCTTCTGTCATCTCTTCTATCTTTGTGTTTTCCTTTTCTTTCTTTGTCTTTATCATTCCTGTCAGGACATCTAGCAGCTATATGACCAAATTTGTTACATGTAAAACATATAATAGGGAGTTTACCTTTATATTTTCCTTTTCCCCTTCTCAGTCTTCTAGCCATAAGAGCTTCTAGATCTTCAAGTTCTTCATCAGAAGTGTCACTGTCACTTTCACTTTCACTGATGCATCTATCTTTCTCTTTCTTTGGCTTGTTCAAAACAAATTGACTTAAAAGTAGATTCAACATTACCAATACTACCAACAGTGAAGATATGATAGTTAGAGAGTTCAAAAGCAGTCAACTTGCCAACCAAACTTTCCAAAGTAAGCACATTTGTAGAATTACATCTAGATTCCTGAATAGTAGAGATCTTAATAGCATATATAGGACATAGAGTTCTTAGTACTTTACCAATTATAGTTTCATCCTCAATAGTCTCACTTGCTCCTCTAATAGCATTCACAACTTCTTATATTCTACCACAATACTGTGCAATGTTCTCACGTTCTTGCATTCTCATTTCATCAAACTTACCTCTGAGACTCTCAGCCTTAGCTTTCAGTACATTTATGTTACCACCATAGATCTTTGCAAGAGTGTCCCACATCTCCTTAGCACTTGTGCAATCCTTAATGTCCTCCAATTCTGGATAGCTTAGGGTAGATGCAATTTCTAACATTGCTTGATTATGTTCTTGCTTAGCTCTCATTTCTTTGGTAGTCAAAGGTGCGACAGGTGAGACATAGTCATTCTCAATGTAGTACTTTACAGAATCACCAATACTGGCCAGATGCAACTTCATCAAACTTTGCGATGCAGGGAAATTTTCCTTATTCAACTTCGGTACCTCCTTCTTATACATCCTAATCATTTGCTTCAAGCCCCTTTAAACTTGATTTATGTAAACACCAATAATAAGAAACAAAACTCTGATACCAATTGTTAATATGGTTTAGAACAACAGAGATGGGGGGTGAATCAGTTGTTCTTAGGTCCAGATGTATAAAACAAACTTTAAAAACTTTTCCTTAAATCAGATCTAACAACCAAAACCAACTCGGTCATCACTGATTCAATAATAGAGACATATAATATTGTAGTCCACTACCCAGCTGTATCTAACTTGTAAAACAAAAAAATGTCTAAACCAAAACATTCACACAAGCATTGACACCAGGATTTATAGTGGAAACCCAATCTAGGAAAAACCACTTTGTAACATGCTACTATTATTTTCACTCTTCTGAAGTGAGCTCAGTTAAAAGCCAACCCTATCAAAGGTTACAATACACACTGTTAGGTGTAACCCGGTTAAAGGATTTTAATCACCCTGTTAACAGTGAGCCTTGTTATAGGACTTACATACACTCCATTAGAATGCAACCTTGTTTAAAGGATTTAAACATATGACTATTAGGTCAACCTCTGTTAAAAGGATTTTGACTGTTACAATGGTTAGAAAGTAGCAATAGTATTGATCTGAAAAACATACAACTCACTTTGTAAATATCAGATCCAATTCCGTACACAAATGCTGGTTTACTGACTTTGAAACTTTTCCATCTCCATCTCTAATCTACTTGAAACTTTTCTTCAAGCAATCACCACACTTCTCCTTGAGCCTTTTCTACTTATATAGTCAATAACATCTACTGATCTTATAGCATCCTCTGTTCACCCATGCACACACATACCTAATGCTTAGGTTCCCTTAATACTTCCTCAATTAGGTTAACTCATCTTTTGTCGCTTAATCTCCTTCGTAGATCTTAGGGTTAGGTCAGATTCATTGAATCTACCCGCTTTATGTTCTTCAACTCCTTTTCTAGAAACATCTCAAATATCTTAAAGATTTACAATAAAACATTTTTCAGTGCATTAAATGATTTCAAACAATCAATAAATCAAGTCAACATGTTTTACATAATCAAAGAATTCAACAATGTCGACTCCAAATCTGAATTCTCTTCAAATATAAAAATACTGATACTTGGTCAATATTGTGATCAACTACTTGGTCTTCATGTAGAAAGCTCAGTCATTACTAAAAATGTTACCTCAGCTTAAATTGTCTTACTCAGCAATTAACTGATGTTTGGTCGACACTAGAATTTTTCTCGGCATACACTGACTCGGTCGACACTAACATCACTTGGCTTGAACATGATTTCTCTATTTTTTCTTGGTCAAGCCTACCATTTTAGTCTTCAATCTTACTAAGATAAACATTACATTATCTCATCATTGTACAACATAGTCAAGTACACTTTGTAGTATCAAGATAACTTAACCTTTCCTTAGGTGCTATTGTTACCAACCTTGCCTATCCCCTTAGCAACACTCAAATAGATATAGTACTTTCCTAAGTAGCAACAATCTTATCAGTTAAGATTTGATATCAATGACAACACAACAATTGCTTCAATTACAGTTTCCAACAATTCCTTCTTACCTTTGTGTTTGTAGTCTCAGTTGTTTCTTCTATCATAGTGTCGGTTGCCTCGACAATCGCGGTTATCTCTTCTGTGATAATTCCTTTCATGAGATCATTCATTGTCTTTGTCATCATATTTTTTGTTAGGACATCTAGCTGCAATATGACCAAATTATTTACAGTTAAAACATGCTAGAAGGTAATTTTCCATTATACCTTCCTTTACCTTTCTACAACCTTCTAGGCATAAGTGCTTCAAGTTCATCAAGCTCATCTTAATCACTATGATTGTCACTTTTATTTCCTATCATATATTTATTACTTAATTTTCTAATTTTCAAAGATGACATAAATGAAAACTCAAAACTTGGTACAATACTGTTATCATAGTTATTCATCTCAAAAGTGATCAATTTACCAATTAGGATATCAAGTGTAACAACATTACCCAGTGTGGATCTCATTTAATGAATTGTAGAGATTCTAATAGCATAGATTAGTAGCAGGGTTCTTATAATTTTACTCACAACAGTGTCTTCATCAATAACACCTCCTGCTCCTTAGATAGGATTGGAAACCTCCTTGATTTGGTTACTATAGTGTTAAATGTTTTCTCCTTCAATCATCTTCATATCATCAAATCTTCCTCTAAGACATTCAACTCTTGCTCTCATCACATTCACATCTCCTCGATAGACTAGTGTAAGTTTGTCCCACATTGATTTTGCTGAAGTACATGATTTGATATCTTCAAATTCTGCATCAGACAAGGTAGTAGAAATCTCTATCATTGTCATGTTATGTTCATGTCTATCTCTCAGCTGATTAATAGTCAAAGGTCCAATAGACGGTTGAATGTAAGCATTGCCTAGGTAAAATATTGTAGATTATCCAATTTCAGATATATGTAACCTCACTCTTCTTTTCCATTTTGAGAAGCTATCTTTGTTTATCTTTGGCACCTCTCTCTTATACATCTTGTGATCTTTAGGGTTGACCCCACAATAGTGGGTTACACTTTTTTAGACATGTTGATTTTTGCTGAAATAACACATTTTAATAAAATATGATGATTTAATCCTTGAGAGGTTCCATTTGAAGGAATTAATTACAAATGGATAGCTCAAAACCTCTTAGATAAAAAACATTGATATAACATCTATACTCCTCATTCATACCTACAATGGAGTCTCGTTCACACCTATTAAAACGCTGACAAAAAACAACTTTCACTTTATCTTTTGGTATATCAAATGAATCCATTTGAAAAACCTATCTATGTAGTAAGTTACTACTAAGAAAAATCTTTCCAAGGATTATAATGTTAATATATATTAAGTTTATCATGACTTTGTATTTTTTGTTTTACTAAACATAGATATTTCACCATATATCTACCTTTATGTTTGGTGCTAATGGAAAAATAGTAAATGAGATAAAAAAAAATTATAAAAAATATCTACGCCCTAGGTACTGAAGTTCTCTTTCTATAAAAATAACATAAAAATGAAATTGGACAAAAACATGACAAGGTATAAGCTATGTAGTCAAAGAATGTCAAAATCACGGTTTAGTCAACTTTGAACATTAATAAAATATGAAATGATCATGATAATATTTTCAAACCAATTTCATACCCTCCATATGGATGTTACAAAACTAAATTCAAAAGAATCACATTGATATCTATTTTAGAAAAAATGTTATGCTCTATGATTACAATGTAACTCTTTAAAAATGACATTTTCAGCAGCATACCAATTTTCGTGGGAGAAAGAAACAAATATTCAAATAAATTCAAAAATAAAAGTAAAAAATATATTTAGAATCTAGATAAAAAAATCCTAAAAGGCTCTAATTTACTTCATCTTCTCATTTCAAATGGTTTAATGACAATATGCATCTGAATCTTCTTTTTTTTTTCAAAATGTAGAGTTCAATGTCTGTTTAGGCAAAAATGTATAACCCACTATTGTCGGTTCACCCTTAGCTCAAGTCCTTTGAAGTTTCCTTCCAAGAAACCAATAATATCTAATACCAATTGTTAGATAACTAAGTCGGGGGGTGAATCAATTAATTTCAGTTATCCTATAGTCCCAAACTCCCAGATGTATATGATCAAACTTTTCAAACAAATAATCAACTTGATTATTACTGTTACTCGATATACACTGCACTGGCTCAGTGCATAAAAAAATATTCAATTACCAACCACATTAACTTGTTTAATTTTGATCTTCAATACATAACAAATTCATGTAATACAATCAAGTCAACAAAATGATGCCATATACTCATCAATAAGTTACCTAGTGTATACCTTAGACATATCTCCATATTCATCTCATCTTCATGTAGATATCTCATTCCTTTACCATTTTTCTTCTTCAAATGCTTGTAACCATCATGATAAGTATAGTCAAAACTAGTTGACATGAATGGCAATACATTTTGACTTCAATTTAATTGCCTTACATATCACTTTAGTAGCTTGGTGATCTCTAATCATTGTCTTTCACTTGTCCATTTAGTTCATCAAGATATTCAATCAGTTGTAGGTTATCAATGGATATGTATTTTCAAGTTGTAAATTTTCATTATTGTAAGATGGGGGAAGAAAAGAGACAATTGTTAAGTTATTTTTTTTGAGTTTGTATTTAAATGTAAAATTTTAAACTTATGTATTTCAGCTATTTGAGAGGAATAATACATGAAAAAGAGAAGATGAAATTTATATGTTTCTTCATTATATGTGTGAATATCTTGTTAAAATAGGAAATTAAATGTCTATACGTATCATGTTTTAAGACCTGATTTTTTATTAAAGAATGCATAGGAAAACATATTTTATAAGATAAAATATTTGCACACACATATATATTTACATATATATCTATGTGAATATATATATATATATATATATATATATATATGTATATGTATATATATTTATATGTATATATGTGTTAGAGTAATAGATATATTTGACTTTATAATTAAATCATTTCGATTTAATTACTTAAGTCCTCTATTATTCTTTTTCACTTAAGCTATCTCTTTTAGGTGCATAATAATTAATATTTCTATTAATTATTATTGCACAACCTAGTTTTTTGTGGCTTTAGGGTTTCTGTTCTTATAAGCCGCTTTTGTTTTTTTTTCATTCATTCTCTCTTAATACAGTTTGAGCTCTAACATTTTGAGCACAAGAGGGTTTTGCTTTTTCCATATTTTTGCTTCATTCTTTGTGACAGGTTTATTGCATGCAGCTGGATCTTGGAGTTGAATCTGATATTTCATCAGTTTCTACATGGTATCAGAGCTTTGCTACTGCAGCTTGTTCAAAGTTTACTGAAGCTGTGGATCCAGCCCTTTCTTTCTGGGGTTTTTTCAGTTGTTTTTTATTAGATTTGGGGGGCTACTTTTTTTTGGAGCACTTTGGGTAAAAACCAACCTCACGGTTGCATCCAGAAGGCCCAAAAACCCCTATTTCCATATAAAATTCGACCTATTTGGCATCCGGGACATCTGAGAAATTTTTTTGCCCTATTAGGGCCGTACGACACGTTTTTCAAAAAAAAAATATTAAAAAAAACTTTGGAAAACGCCATTTTTCAGCGCTCCGGAGCGCGCCGCCAACTCGCCGCCGCCGCGCCACCCAGGCAACACTGGAGCTCGGCCCCTGCGCCACCGCGCCGCCCGCGGACCGCCCCGCCTCCTCCCGGCCCGGCCGCCGCACCGGCTCCGCCCGGCCGCCGCTGCTCCGCCCGGCCGGCCGCCCGGCCCGCCCGGCCGCCACAGCCGCTCCGCCCGGCCGCGCCGCTGCTCCGCCCGGCAACTGCAGCAGGTGACGTCAGCTGCTGACGTCACCCTTTTTTTTTTCCGGCGCCGTGAACTTTTTTCCGACGATTTTCAAAATTTTCCGACCGTACGGTGATGACGTCATGCTGACGTCAGCGACGGCCCAGTGACGGTCATACGGCCGTCAAATTTTTTGCCATCCCTGGTTTTTTCCAGAGAGCTTGCATTTGGGGGTACTTGGGCGTTTTTGCTCCTACAGGGTTCATACGGACTCGAAAATCGACATATGATATATCACCGGAAAGGTCTTTCCGAGACGGACGCAATGATGCTGGTTTGGTTTGCTGATTCAGCCATTTGAGCTCTCTTTTTTAGCGTCAAAGTTAAGGCTTCTCCTTTCCTCCTTCTTTGCTTCTGGAGTCTAGGTTTTCTCCTCATTTTTTTTGTGCTTTCAGTTATTTGCTGTACGGGGGTTTGATTTATACATTGTGGGGGGGTGTTTTTCCTTTCTGTAATTTACTTCAGAAAAGACCCTTCTACTTCTGTCTTCTTCTTCTCTCAATGTCGGATCCCTCTGTGGCCCGGCTGACACCGCATAATTATCATACATGGAAAGCACACATGACCAGGCTGCTCATGTCACGTGGCTTATGGTCATGTCTGGATGAACACCAACCTGTTCTGCAGCGTCCCTTTGAAATTCTTCAGCACAGGAACAAAATGGATGAAGCCATGGGTTTGATTGCACTGAACATCTCTGACAGTCTCTTATTTCACCTGGAAGGTTTGACCACTCCTAGGGCTATTTGGAGCAAGTTTTCAACCTTGTTTGGTACAGTTAACGAATTCCGGAAGCTTCAGCTTGATGCAGAGTTGACCTCTTTGACTCCTTCTGATTTCCCCACTACAGAGGACTTCTTGATGAAGTTCAAGTCTTTGCGTACAGTTTTGCAAGGATGTGGAAAAATCAAGACAGATGATGAGTGTATCTATTTGATACTCTCAAAGTTGCGAGGACAGTACCAGATCTTTTCTTCCACTTTCTACTCCACCATGGATGCTTTGGGTACCAGACATGTTATGCCCTCTTTTGAGACTTTCTGTGACAGGTTGACTCGTGAGCAGTCCAAAATCACTCAGATGGATTCACTTGCAGGTTCACAGTCACAGGCATCGCTTGCCAAGACACTTCAGGATTCTCAGAAGCAGAAACCGAAGCAGATATCTGATTCCTCTTCTCATCACTCTACTGGCCCACCATCTTCTTCTAAGAAGGAGAAACAAAAGACTGAGAGCCCTTCATGTTCCTATTGTCAGAAGGGAACACATGATGAGTCACTTTGCTATCAGAAGAAGTTTGATGGTTACGAGAAACAGATAGCAGATTTGCAAGCTCTTCTTCAGCAGAGCAATCTTTCCTCTCCATCCTCTTCTGGCTCACAGGGGTCTGCTTATCAGTCTTTCTCTTTCTATTCTACAGCTGGACAGGATCTTGGAAAGGGTCATGCATTACGGGCTTCTGTTGCATCCCCTTCACAGGTCCCTTGGATACTGGATTCAGGTGCTTCTCACCATATGGCATCTTCTCGGGAGATCTTCTCTTCTTTTGAGGCTTCTCCTATTTCCCATATTATCATTGGGAATAACACTGTTATGACTGTCTGTGGGAAAGGCACTGTATGCATTCAGGATGGCACATTCAATGATGTGTTGTATGTTCCATCTCTGTCTTCAAACCTTCTCTCAGTTTTTCAGATTACTCACAGTGGGTCAGGGAAGACAGTTGAGTTCACTCCAGATTCAGTCTTCATCCGAGATAGTATGACAGGAAGTATTGTTGCTACAGGGACAGTTGATCATTCCACCCGTCTCTACTCCTTCTCACACTTTGGTCCACCTTTGCCAGCGCACAACTCTCCTACTTTGAGAGAGCATCATGTCGTACAGTCAGGTCATTTGAACCTTTGTGTGGTTCCTGAGACTACTGTTATGACTGCCATGCCACCACCTGTTGAGCTTTTTTCTATTCAGCTGGATTCTTCTTCAGCACTACTTGATCCTCCAGCTCCATTCATCGAGCCACCAGGTGCAGTTGTTGAGGATTCTTCAGAGGACGCTCATCTCCTCTCTCATGACAGTGTCAGCACACCTGTCATACCACTTGCATTGGGGATTCCCTTTTAGGATCCTCGTGTCTTCTCATTTGAGCATCAGCTCGGCCTTCCAGTGACACCTCATCCTTCGAGGTCACCTCTTCAGCACCCACTGACCTTCACTCCTCTGCATTGGAGTCACAGTGGTTTGCTCATTGCTCCAGGGGTTCTTTCATTCTGGGGGGCTCTGGAGCCTCGACCCTCTCTCTTGGGGGGGGTTGGCAGCACGCATTGTACTTATGCCTTTGAGAGAGTCTCTTGAAGTCATTCCTTCTTGTCTTTGCTTGCTTTTTCATCTCTTTTTGGAGAGGAGTTTTTCCCACTGGGTTTTCTCCTTTTACTCCGGTTTATAGAGATTTCCTTGTACTGGGTACCTGATCAGGCCTTGTTGCCGGGACCCATTTTTTTTGCTTTCTTAGCTGTGCTAGGTTTGCTTCCTCCTGAGCTATGCTTAAGGGGGGGTGTTAGAGTAATAGATATATTTGACTTTATAATTAAATCATTTCGATTTAATTACTTAAGTCCTCTATTATTTTTTTTCACTTAAGCTATCTCTTTTAGGTGCATAATAATTAATATTTCTATTAATTATTATTGCACAACCTAGTTTTTTGTGGCTTTAGGGTTTCTGTTCTTATAAGCCGCTTTTGTTTTTTTTTCATTCATTCTCTCTTAATACAGTTTGAGCTCTAACATTTTGAGCACAAGAGGGTTTTGCTTTTTCCATATTTTTGCTTCATTCTTTGTGACAGGTTTATTGCATGCAGCTGGATCTTGGAGTTGAATCTGATATTTCATCAGTTTCTACAATATGTATATATGTATATATGTATAGGTATATATATATATATGTATATATATGTATGTATATATACATGTATATATATATATATATGTATATATATATATGTATATATATGTATGTATATATACATGTGTGTATATATATATATATATATATATACATGTATATATATATATACATGTATATATATATATACACATGTATATATATATATATATACATGTATATATATATACATGTATATATATATATACATGTATATATATATATATATATATATATATATGTATATATACATGTGTGTGTGTATATATATATATATATATATAGACACACACACACACATATATATATATACTCATATATATATATACACATATATATATACACACACACACATATATATATATATATATACATATATATATATACACACACACACATATATATATAGACACACACACACATATATATATATACACATATACACATATATATATATACACATATACACACACATATATATATACACACACATATATATACACATACACACACACACACACACATATATATATATATATATGTATATATATATATATATATGTGTGTGTGTGTGTATATATATATATATATATATATGTATATATATATATATATATGTGTGTATATATATATATATGTATATGTATATATATATATGTATATATATATATATGTGTGTGTGTGTGTGTATATGTGTATATATATATATGTATGTATATATGTATATATATACACATATATATATATATATATATATAGAGAGAGAGAGAGATATGTTTCATGATTATATGTGTGAATTGTTGGAGTAACATTGTGTAACCAATTTACTCCTTATTTAAGTTTACTTAGGTCAACTCATAAATGAGTTAGATAGATATCTTTGAGTCCAATTTGGGCTCTATCATATCCTAGAGGATATTGTAGAGTTCTATCAGAACTCTACCTCCTCCTGGTTGAGACACTTGTCTCAACCCTATCATTTCTTTCTACCATCTCTTGCCTATTTAAGAATAGCCTTTATATGTTTATTCTCACCTCTTTTCAATACAATATAGTGTTGAATACTTCTCTCTTCTGGTGGATGTCCGAGGACTGGGTTCTAGGTATATGATAGTTTATCCTAACATGGTATCAGAGCAGTCAGTCTCTCAGCTCCTTCTAGTTCTTCTTAAGAGTGTTTCATAGTTTTGAGGTCTTGTAGATTTGTGGGAACTCAGATCTGTAGTGTTCTTGCTAGAAATGTTGTGCTAGTCAGGTCATAGTATTTCCTTGTTTGAAATGTGGTTTATTGCCTTTAGTCTATGCATTCAATGGATTGATCAATCGGCATAATTGTTTGGTCAAATCCTTAGATGCTTTATATTACCTGACTTCACATCTGTCAAGTTGAATTTTATATTCAGTAGGGGTCATTTGTGACAGAACACTGTCCTTTCTTGGTCACAATAATTTATGAGTTTACTGCTCATTTTTTTTAGCTTCTCAATAGCTTTCTAGACCTTTGATCTCTCCTATGCGGAGATCTCATTGTCTTTATGCTAGCTCACACATATTCTTTTGGTGAGAAACTAATATTTGGTAGGCCTTGGATTCTTACCACATCACCTCTCCAATTTAGAGAGCTCCAAGTTTGTGCTAGCTTTGGAGATTAGGCCTGTCGAGGGAAGCTAATCTAAGAAATAAGGATATTATTCTGCTCCAAATGCACAAGTTTAATAGTCTAAAACTCCACCTACCGTCTGATATATAATTGACTAAATAAAAAAATAGGCATTTCTTACTCTCTTGAAATCAACAAGTGGTTATGGTTGGTGATTGGCACACTTAAGGAGGAGGTCTACCAAATAGAGCACTGGGTCTTTAAGGAAAGTGTGCATAAGTGCGTTGCTATTGCTGGTTCGAACCCTTTGGGATTTATTTTTGGTCTCACTCTCACTGGTGATATGCTAGCCCTCGGCACCTTCTGTGTCCCCAAAGACTTTGGTACCTTCCTCCCGCATGGTATTTTTTCTTCTGCGATCGTGTCTCAACCCTTGTGTGGATGCTACAACCTTCACTGGAGAGTTTGAAGACATTTGCTAAAGATTTCTCCCTTCTGTACTTTTCTCTACCCATCAGTAGCCTTCCATAGGCTCGTGCCTTTGTGGGTGGTTATTTGGCCTCTATATGGCTTTGAAAGCTTGTTTGGAAGTGTTCTTCACTAGCTCGGTAAAGGCAAGTTGATTGTTAGCATGTGCTGAATATTTCATGCCGAGCTTTCCATTTGGTAAGCAAGCATAGGGTTTATGCTCTCTGTCCGTGGATTGTCTATTTGGAGCTGCATTATTGTCATGACTCTGGGCCCGAGATTATTCTCATCCATGGAAATGAGAGCCACTGTATGCTTACCATCAATTGGTCCATGCAATTCCCAATCCATGTTGAATTTGTAAGAAATATCATTGGTGGTAGTAGTTGGCATCATTAATGTTGTGGATTGGTGGCTCATGTTATTAAAAGAATGCACAATAGTTGCATGGTGAAGGGAACACATTTCTTTTCGGTAGCTAGCAAGGTGTATCAATAAAATCTCATGTGGCAACGTCAATTTTAGAACTTGGACCTACGCATTCCATGCATGCCTCTACCTTATATTCTACTATGGATGCTATGGGAGACTATCATAAGATGCCCTCATTTGAGGACTTCTGTTATAGGTTAACTAGGGAGCAAGCCAAGTTAATTCAGATGAATGCACTTCCTAAATGTCATGCATTGATGGCTCAATCTCCTAAAGGCAAGGGTAAGTATAAGAAGAAGCCATAGACAGATTCATCTTTAGGAGGTAACCCTCCTTATAGGCCTCCCTATAAGCCTAAGGTGAATAATGATCAGAAGCCTATGCCTCCTCCTAACTCAGGAGGGTCATCTTCTAAGTACAAGAAGAGACAAGAGAATATTTCTTTTTGGGGTAAATCTCGACATAATGACACACCATACTCACAAAGGCTAGAAACATTAGAAGAAACTATAAAGAGGCACAAAGAGGCACAACACTTATAGTGCCTAATACTTCTTCCTCGGGCAAAGGACAAGCCTTTTCAGCTAAGGCTTCATCATCTACAAGTTCCAGTTGGATTCTTGATTCTGGTTCTTCACATCACATGACACATTCTGTTGATCTTCTTGATTCTCTTTCTAATATTTATACTTCAGATATTACAATTGGGAACTCATCACAGATTCCAGTTCTAGGGACAGGCTCAGTTAAGATGCATGATGGTAGCATTCATGATGTCTTTTTGTTCCTAATATTTCACAGAATCTTCTTTCCACCTATCAAATTTCCAATCATGGTGATGGAAAAATTATTGAGTTTTCTCCTACTAATGTGACTATTACATAGATGCAGAATCCTAAAAAGGGTCATTGCTATAGGAACAATTAATCATGCATCCCTCTTGTATAGGTTTGATCGATTTGGTTCTTCATCAGGATCATCCATTATTTTTCATGCAGATTCTACAAGAAAGCTTTGGCATGAAAGGTTTGGACACCTGAATTAAAGATATCTCCAACAAACGAGCAAACCGAACTTGGTCATTGGTTTACCTCATATCTCTTGTTTAGATGGAGTTTGTTCAGGCTATGTTCTTGGAAAGCATCATCGAGATCCCTTTCCTAAGGGTATGGCCATGCAAGCTTCAAATCCCCTTGAGTTGGTGCATAGCGACCTCATGTCATTTACAAATCCTTCATTTTTAGGGGCCAAGTATGTGCTCACCTTCATTGATGACTTCTCCAGGAACACATGGGTGTACTTTTTAAAGTACAAGAATGAGGTCCTTCAACACTTCATGACCTTTCTCACATTTGTGGAGAAGCAATCAGGATATTTCCTCCAGAAGATTTGCACAGATAATGGGGGGGAGTATGTCAATCAAGCATTCAAGGAATTCTATCATACTCAAGTATTATTCATTGGCATATAGTGCCATACACTCCTCAAAAAAATGGTGTGGCCAAGCGGAAGAATAGAACCTTACAGGAAATGGCCAATTGCATGCTTCAGTCTCGATCCATGGCTCCAACATTCTAGGTAGAGGCTATCAATTGTGCCAATTACATTCAGAACCGTATGCCTCACAAGGTAGTATTGAATAAGACTCCTGAAGAGGCTTGGTCTCATGTCATGCCTCAAGTCTCCTATTTTAGAGTATTTGGTAGTGATGCATGGACATTCATTCCTGATAATCGGCACAAAGAAATGGAGAATAAACTTCAGTGATTCATATTTGTTGGCTATTGTGAGGATGTGAAGGGATATTGGTTGTTTGATCCTATCACTCAAGAGGTTCATTTTGGTTATGATGTTCAATTTGATGAATCCTTTACTCAGAAGGATCCTTCATCACAAGCCTCTCCCTCTCTTCTTCCACATTCTTCTTCTGAGGATGTCTTTCCTTCAGATGATGATGATGATTTGTCAATACTCTTGGTCCTACCATTCCTAAAGATGGTATTGATCTAGTTGTTGACATTACTCCATCTTCTTTTACTTCTCCACCTACACCTAGTAGACCTTTATGGGCTTGAACATTTGTTGAGGAAGCTGGTCCTCTTGCAGGTGATCCAATAGCCACTCATCGCACTCGTTCCCAAACTTTAGGTATTAGTCTTTTGAGTCATGTAGTCTCTACTAATCCTCATAATTTTTTAGATGCTTTGGGCATACCTGAATGAGATAATGCTATGAATGAGGAGTATTCTTCTTTGATGAAGAATCATACATGGGATTTGGTTCCTCTTCCCATGGGAAGAAAGCTACTTCGATGAAAATGGGTGTATCATACTAAGTTTGCAACTGATGGTTATAAGTATAAGGCTCATCTAGTGGCTAAGGGGTTTTCTTAGGTTGAAGGTATTGACTATACTGAGACCTTTTCTCTTGTTGCCAAGGTGGATTCCATTCATCTTGTACTTTCTATTGCTGCATCAAAGGGATGGTCAATGTATCAGATGGATGTGAAGAGTGCCTTCTTGCATGGTGATCTTCATGAGGAGATCTATATGGAGAAACCATCAGGTTTTCTACATAATTCTTCATTTGTATGCAGGCTTTGACATTCATTACATGGTCTCAAGCAAGCTCCTTGAGCTTGGTACAAGAAGATGGATAGTTTTTTGCTTGCTTCTGGATTCACTAGATGTCATTATGATCCTACTGTTTACATTCAATGGCATGAGGGAAATATTCTCATTCTTGTTCTTTATGTGGATGACTTGATCCTCACAGGGAGTTCTCATGCCATGATTGAGAAAATTCAAAGAGCCTTGATGAAGCAATTTGATATGACTGACCTTGGTTTGCTGCATTATTTCCTTGGTGTTCAAATTCATCAATCTTCTGTAGGTATTTCAATCTTCCAGCAAAAATATGCTCTTGATTTGCTACAAAGATTTGGAATGGCTGATTGTAAGCCAGCCCCTACTCCTTTTTAATCAAGTGTTATGTTGTCTACCAACTGTACTACTCCATCAGTGGATGCTACCTTATATAAGTAGTTAGTTGGCATCCTTTTGTACCTAACACATAGTTGTCCTGATATTTCCTTTGCAGTTAGTCTGGTCTCTCGGTTCTATCAAGATCCTCATGAGAGCCATTTTTCAGGTAGCTAAGTGCATTTTACGGTACATTCAGGGCACTCTATAGTTTGGCATTCACTACACATCAGGTGCTACTGAGATTTTGGGCTTCACCGACTCAGATTGGGCTGGTGATGTTGATGACCGAAAGTCTACCTCTGGCTTTGTTTTCTACCTTGGTTCTGGTCCAGTTGGTTGGTCTTGTAAAAAGAAAATTGCTATTGCATTATCCTTAACTAAAGCTGAATATCGAGGAGTTATCTTAGCTAGTTAAGAAATTCTTTGGCTTCGACAATTGATGATAGAGTTTGGCTTCCCCATTAATCATCCCACTACTCTTTGGTGTGATAATCAGAGTGCCATACATATTTCTCACAACCATGTGGAACATTAACGCACCAAACACATTGAAATCCACATGCACTTCATTCAAAAACTCATTCAAGAGGGTTTTTTATCTTTGGAGTATTTTCCTACAGAGCAACAGGTTGTAGATATATTCACCAAACCTTTACCATCTCCTCACTATCTTTAGCTGTGACTGATGTTAGGTGTGAAGGAAGTAGTCCTTGGGGGGTCTTGAGGAGTCCTCCTTCCTTTTTCATTTCTTTTCAACATTTTTTTGTTCTGTCTTTTAGAGAGGAGTTTTCTCCCACTGGGGTTTTCTCCTTTTCTCTGTTTATTATTTCCTTGACTTTGTACATGGGTACCTAATATGGCTTTTTCTACTGGGACCAATATATCTGTCTACTACACTATTTTACTCCCTAAGTTGCACTTAAGGTAGGGTGTTGGAGTAATATTGTTTAACAAATTTACTCCTTATTTAAGTTTACTTAGGTCAACTCATAAATGAGTGAGATAGATATCTTTGAGTCCAATTTGGACTCTATCATATCCTAGAGGATATTGTAGAGTTCTATCAGAACTCTACCTCCTCCTGGTTGAGACACTTGTCTAAACCCTATCCTTTCTTTCTACCAGCTCTTTCCTATTTAAGCAAAGCCTTTGTATGTTTATTCTCACCTCATTTCAATACAATATAGTGTTTAATACTTCTCTCTTCTGTTGATGTCTGAGGACTGGGTTCTAGGTATAGGATAGTTTATCCTAACATGAATATCCTTTTAAAATAGGAAAGTAAATGTCTATATGTATATAGTGTTGTAAGATCTGATTTTTTATTAAAGAATACACAAGAAAACATATTTTATAAGAGAAAGTATTTTCACATCTATGAAATATATATGTGTGTGTGTGTGTGTAGTACCTCGCCCCTGGCCTAATTTTATAAATAATATGATTACTTTAGGATGATAGAATATATGTTAAGGAATCATTAAAACTTATGATTTTACTGACCCCATACTTACATGTGTATGGTTGATGTGTTTGTTTTACATTTTTATTTGACGTGCTTGATGTGGTTGAGGGATGGAGTCGTAGTTACTTGCTTGCGAGATCCACACGATCGGCCGATCCCTGCCATTGTCTGTTATATCTATATATATGTACATACTTATCTTTTATGCAAGTTCAGAGGTACCAAGCATCGACTTCCCTGAATTGTCAGGATGAGCGTTCCCTATCGCTAATCTCAATGGTAAAAGAGGGGAGATAATATTCAGTTCCAAATCCTAACCTAAGCCAAATATTGTCCTAAAGTAGGGGATAAGATTCTGTGTTTCCACCTTTCTAAACTCGTCCAATTGGCAAGAGTTTATACCTAAGTCCTGAGCATGAATGTGGGTTCTTAAGTCTTTTTGATTCTTTGATTTGTGGCATTTGGGTGTTTTCTATTTTTAGATCATTCTATTTTTAGCTGTGGCATAGTATTTAAATGGTAATTAAATAAATGTATTTATTTAGTTTAATTATTATTTATATTATATAGTTGATGCATAAATTAATTAGAAATTAATTATATGATAATTTGAGTGTAGTTGAATTATTTAATTAATGTGAATTAATTAAATATCCTCACTTTTGATTTATTTAAATCATGAAATTTAACCTTTGTTTAATTAAAATATACTTATTAAATTAAAGGTTAGTTTGGCATGTGGTTTTTATGTTAACTTAATGTTCTAATTATTAATTAATTGAATGCATTATGTTGCACATTCATAATTGAGTGAAATTGAATTAATAATTCAAGTTGAAGTTTGGTTATGTGCTTTCAACAAAAGTCAAAGTGAAGAGGAGACTTCAGTTCAACTAAGACTGAATAGTAAACTAAAGTTCATCTTCATGCAAAGACCTTTTTGGAGTTGAGTTCGAATTCATGCATGAGAAAGGAAGTTTCTTTAAGTATTAGGGGTTTTGGCCATTATTCGGGTACACAGGTTTTGGAGGAGGAATTTTGGAGACAGATTTGAGAGAATTCTTCGAAAAGCTTGGATTCTATTTTCTTCATTCTGGACATCATCGAATCTGTATAATTTTGATTTGAGGTAGGTTTGGATTTTATCATGGTTATTCTATTTTGGATCTTTGTAGGAAATTGTAGAAAGTGTCTTCCTCGTGCTTGTTGGTATTGATTGTTTGAGTAGCATAGCGTTGTGGTTATCAGTTGCATGTTATTTAATGAAGATATATTCAGTTGCATGTTATTTATGAAAGATATATTTAGTTGCATGTTATTTATGAAAGATATATTCAATTGCATGTTATTTATGAAAGATATTTTCAGTTGCATGTTATTTAATGAAGATATATTTAGTTGCATGTTATTTAATGAAGATATATTCAGTTGCATGTTATTTATGAAAGATATATTCAGTTGCATGTTATTTATGAAAGATATATTCAGTTGCATGTTATTTAGAAAATATATTTTCAGTTGCATGTTATTTAATGAAGATATATTTAGTTGCATATTATTTATGAAAGATATACTTAGTTGCATGTTATTTAGAAAAGATATTTTCAGTTGCATGTTATTTAAGGAAGATATATTCAGTTGCATGTTATTTAATGAAGATATATTCAGTTACATGTTATTTATGAAAGATATATTCAGTTGCATGTTATTTATGAAAGATATATTCAGTTGCATGTTATTTATGAAAGATATATTCAGTTGCATGTTATTTAGAAAAGATATTTTCAGTTGCATGTTATTTAATGAAGATATATCTAGTTGCATGTTATTTATGAAAGATATATTTAGTTGCATGTTATTTAGGAAAGATATATTTAGTGCATGTTATTTAAGGAAGATATATTCAGTTGCATGTTCAGTTGCATGTAGTGGTATTCTATTTTTAGAAAATTCTATTTTTAGAAATAAATAAAATTCATACATGAGAATTCTTTTAGAATAAGAAAAATAAGAAGAAGAAGAATGTTATATAATTAAATATTATTTTTATGAGATTTTTATAATGATGTGTTTATTATTGGAGTGTTTGGTTTCTTTTCCTGATTACTGGTATGGGTAGCATTAATTTAGCTTTTAGGAGATGTAATCCTAGAGGTGGGGTTTTAGATGTTTAATCTATTTTGTTTGGTTGTTGTGCATATTCTGTTGTGTCGGTGAATTTGTTTTATTATGTATCTGGTTTTGCATGTGGAATCTAGTTGTAGAGATTCATGAGTTGTGATAACTCAGAGTTCTTAATGTTCATGTGAAACCCTAGAGTAGGTCATCTAAGTGTATATCAGGAAGTGGCTTGTGAATTGATGTTGGAGCCCAAAAGTGGCTACCAGGAGATCCCATTACAAGTAGTTTAATAAGTGATAATTAATAAACATTGGGAATCTAAAATGAACCTAATAAGATATTGTGTGCCTCGCCCATGCTTGAGTTCCTGATTGAGTTTGATTAGGATGGGAGTTGAGATGATGCTTGCTGCCTATATGGACTAGATATGGCATAGGTAGTACCTTGTCTACATGAGAGGTTACTATAACCACATAGAGTCACTAGGGCACCGGGGTCTGAAGGGACTACCAGGCTAACCTTAGAGTTGACTTATATGTGATGACACTTCTTGTATGCATCTTAGGTTTCCTATGTGTTTTGTTTACCTCTGGTAGAGTATGTTATACCTTGTTGTACTTTTTGGTATCCTTGAGTTAGAAGCTTTCAGGACCTCTTCTTTGGTTGTTGTTGTTTGTTATCTGAGTGGGTTTTGATGTTATCTCCTTAGCATGCTGGGAGTGGACCATTTAGGTTCACGAGGTCGAGTGGTAGTGGTTCTTTTACCATTTGAGATTTTGGCATTTGTGCACCGAGGCTGGATGATCCATGTTGTAGTTGTTCTTTCTTGTTCTTCTCATTCTTGTGTTCTTGTATCATTGTTTCAATTTTTCAAAGTTATCATGTTATTTTTTTTCATTTCAATTATTGTAATCACATACCCTGCGACATGTGCAGTGGATGCTTATTATTATAGTTTCTATAAGGTACCAATTGTGTGTGTATATGTATATGTGTGTGTGTGTATATATATATATATATATATATATATATATATATATATATATATATATATATATATATATATATATATATATATATATATATATATGTATATATATGTACATATGTATATATATTTGTATATATATATATATGTATATATATACATACATACATATATATATATATGTATGTATGTATGTATGTATGTATGTATATGTATATATATACATATATATATATATACATACATATATATATTGATGAAGGGTGCTCCCCTTAATACCACAAACACATAACAGAAATAGAGAAACAACAACAATATGCAAGAACAGAAAATTGGCTTCTTATTATCTCCACAAATGTGGAATTACAAACTTTCAGAATTACAATATGCAAAGCCACATGGGCATTCCCTTACAATATTTTTCAGGACAAAGCCTCGAACTATTACCCAGATCTACTACCTAGAACTATTCTGAACTGCTTAAGACAATAATACAGCCTTCCTTATATAGGCAATTTTTTCCACCGCCTGGCAAGGTTCCAGAATTTTAGCCAATAAGGCTGACCAAACTTAGAATTATTTTATTTTACATTTTATTACATCATAGTCGGCTCAAGATAACCTTTGAAACCCGAACAGAAATTTTGAAGAAAATTATTTTCCGCCATTTCAGGTGGCCCAACTTCCGAAGACCATAAGTCATCACCAGTTGACCCGCTCGGCTATTATAACCCCATTTCGAAAATGCCACGAAGCGCTCTACAGGCTTGACCAGTGCAAGCGCCCGTCACCCAAATTTTTGACCTCATCCGGGGCCTCTAAAGCCTTCAAAACTGAGTTCAAAATTTCTGTACCCTGCTGCCAATACCGAAAATCTTCAATATCTTCCAATATACACTTGATCTGGCAATGAAACTTTACTGGTAGACTTATATGACCAAGATCAACCTCCAAGAAAGAAATCAGATCATTCTGAGCACATACAAAAATTACCAAAAATAGTAACTTTCCATAAATAGCAGCTCTGCACAAAATAGCCCTTATTGAAAATAAAAATAGAAATTTTTTTTGGGTGATGCAAGATTGCTCTTACACCCAAGATGCTCCTGCATCAGACACCCAGGGTAATTTGAGAAGTGACCCTGTCACGACTCAGGTGTGCAGAGGAAAACCAAGACGGTTAACCTCCTCCTTTGTTAGCCACGATGAATCTTCTACAGGTCGTCCTTTCCATTTGACCAAATACTCTTCATATGTCCTATTCCTTGTGCTTCTACCAACACGACTGTCCAGTATGTCTTCGATCTCCTTAGTGTCTGAACTAGTTGCTGGAATACTCCACTGTGCTGTTGTGATCTCATCTTCAACACCTCCTTCATGATACTCTGTCAGATCTAAAATGTTAAACACTGGTGAAATATTCAGCTCAGTAGGCAGTTCTACCTCATATGCATTTCCTGAATCATGTTTCTTCAATATCCTACATGGCCCAAACTTCTTCATTTTCAGCTTGTTATATGTACCAACTGGAAACCGCTCCTTCCGCAAATGAACCATGACTTCATCACCAACCTAAAATTCCTTATACCTCCTTTTCTCATCTGCCTTAGCCTTATACTGTGCATTCATCTTGGTAATATGCTTCCTCACCTCTTCATGGATGTTCTTCAAGTGTTCTGCAAAATCCTCAGCTTCAGCACTACTTATTTCTCCTTTATCTATCTTCCTCAATTCAGATGCATTTCTTGGACTACTTCCATATACAATCTGGAATGGTGATTTACCAGTGCTCCTGTTGACAGAATTATTGTATGCAAATTCCGCCTGTGGTAAAATCAAATCCCATCCTGTTGGCTTATCTCCAACCAAACATCTCAGCAAATTTCCCAAACTCCTATTCACCACCTTTGTCTGTCCATCAGTCTGTGGATGATGTGATGAACTGAACTTCAAATCTATCTTCAACTTCTTCCACAACGTACGCCAAAAATATCCAACAAACTTAGTGTCCCGATCTGAAACTATGGTCTTTGGCAAACCATGAAGTCTCACTACTTCTCTGAAAAACAATTCTGCTACATGAACAGCATCATTAGTCTTCTTGTAGGGAATGAAATGTGCCATCTTTGAAAATCTGTCAACCACCACAAAAATTGAATCATGTCCCTGCTGAGTCCTCGGTAAACCCAGAACAAAGTCCATGCTGATATCCTCCCAAGGCTTCTCTGGTATAGGTAATGGCTGATACAACCCTGTATTCTGCTTCACTCCTTTCGCCATCTGACATACTCTGTAACTTTGTACAAACTTCTTCACATCTTGCTGCAACTATGGCCAATAGTAATTCTCACTAACCAAAGAAAGGGTTTTGTCACGACCAAAATGTCCAGCCAATCCTGCGCTATGCTTCTCCTTGATGAGATTCTCCCTCATAGAACTTCATGGAATGCACAACTGACTCCCTCTGAATAGCATATCATCCTGGATGATGAAATCCAACCATTTCATCCTGTCTAGAGTAACAGGTTCTGTACAAGCTTTCCAAGCTTCATCAAAATCAAGATCTTCTGGATACAAATTCTTGAGTTCCTTGAACCCAACCACTTCAATCTGCATTTCTGTCAGCAATAGTTGCCTTCTGCTAAGAGCATCTGCAACCCTATTAGACTTTCCACTTCTATGTTTCAAAACAAATGTATAACTCTACAAAAACTCAACCCATTTCAAATGTCTTTGATTCAATTTTCCTTGACTATTCAAATATTACAAAGCTTGATGATCAGTATACAAAACAAACTCTTTAGGAAGCAGATAATGTCTCCACTTCTTTAATGCCTGAACTATAGCATAAAATTCCTGATCATAAACAAAATATTTCCTCTTGGCATCATTTAACTTCTCGCTGAAATAAGCAACAGGTTTACCTTCTTGGCTCATAACAGCTCCTATTGCAGTACCACTAGCATCACAATCTACTTGAAACACCTTATTAAAATCTGGAAGTGCTAAAACATGTTGTTCTGTAACTTTTCATTTCAACAATTGAAAATTCTTTTCTGCCCCATTAGTCCACTTAAACTCTTTTCTATCCCCTCTCATTATTTCAGTCAAGGGTCCACAAATACTGCTAAAATTTTTGATAAACTTTCTGTAAAAGCTAGCTAGACCATGAAAAGATCTTACCTCAGTAGCACTCTTTGGAGTAGGCCATTCAAGGATAGCCTGTACCTTCTCTGGGTCCATTTTTAGACCTTCTCCTGAAACTACAAACCCCAAATACACCAACTCTTTCTTCACAAAACTGCACTTCTTCAAATTAATCAGCAATTTCTCTTCTCTCAACTTCTCAAATACCATACGAATATGCATCTATGCTCATCCAATGTCTTACTAAAGATCAAAATATCATCTAGGTAAACAATGAAAAACTTACCCAGAAATTCTTTCAGAACCTCATTCATGAGCCGCATGAAAGTGCTTGGCACATTGGTTAGCCCAAAAGGCATGACTAACCACTCATATAGTCCTTCCTTTGTCTTGAAGGAAGTCTTCCATTCATCTCCTTCTCTTATCTGAATCTAATGATATCCACTCTTCAGATCTATCTTTGAGAAATACACAGCTCCAATCAAACAGTCCATAATATCATCCATTCGTGGCAATGGAAACCTATACTTGATTGTGATCTTGTTTATTGCCCTAGAATCTGTACACATCCTCCATTCTCCATTTTTCTTTGGTGCTAATACCGCTGGTACAGCATAGGGACTCAGACTCTCACGGATCAATCCTTTCTGTAACAGTTCATGTACTTGTCTGTTCAACTCCTCACTTTCTACAGGTGTCATTCTGTGTGCTGCCTTATTCGGCAAACTCGCTCCTGGGTCAAGTCCATCTGATGACTGATCTTCCTGACTGGTGGTAATCCATTAGGCATGTTATCGGATACAATATCCTGAAACTCATTCAACAAATCTACAACTTCTACAGGAACATCTTCTACTTCCTCTTTACCAGCTTTTGAAATTAAAGCAAAACATACATGCTCATGCCTCATACCATCTAGGAAATTTCTTCCATCAACAAAAGTTATCCTTGCATTACCACATACCTTTTCTTCAGTCTCCTTCAATGGTTTTAGCTTATGTCGCACTCCATCCTTTGTCAAAGAATAGGTATTCGCATGACCATCATGTACAGCACATCTGTTAAACTGCCATGGTCTACCCAACAACATATGACATGCATCCATAGATATGATATCACACAATACCTCATCTTGGTATCCGCCAATCTTGAACTTCACTAGGCATTGTTCATTGACCATGACCTTGTGGTCATCCTGTACCCAGGCAATCCGATATGGATGTGGGTGTTTCTGTCTCTTGAGCTTCAACTTTGTCACCATCTCTTCTGACACCAAATTGTCAGTGCTTCCACTATCAATAATCACATCACAATATTTACCTTCACACTTGCACCTGGTGCGAAACAGGCTCCTCCTTTGCTCAGGTTCATTCTCACCACTCAACAGGACTCTTCTGTTAATCAACGTTTCTCCTCTTTCAGCATCTTCAGAATTTGATGATCTGGCATCTTCATCTACATGTGCAACTCTGGCCTAGCCTTCATTTCTCCTGTCTATTCTACCTTGGCGCTGAGGATATTCAAATGCCCTATGACCTTCTTCTCCATAGTGAAAACATGTTCCATGGAAGCCTCCTCTTTCAGATCCTTGTCCTCTTCCTCTTCCTCTCTAATCTCTATTATTCTGATCTTGGAAGCGATTGGAATTATTTCCGCGCTGATTCTGACTACTACTGGCCTCATCCTTCTTTTTCGGATCTTCATTTCGGCCACCATATGACCGTCCACCAGATCGTCCACCGTGACCTCTTCCGTTTTGTCTGCTCTCGAACTTCTTGTTCAGCTTTTCCTCTACTTTTAGGACAAATTGGTATGCCTCTTCAATACTGTTCATTCAAACCAGATTCAGCTCCTCCTGAATGCTTGGCCTTAACCCATTAAGGTATCGGGCAACTTTCTCCTTATCAGCTTCTGCATGGCCTGTTCTGATGAGAAGTCGATAGAACTCCTCTGTATACTCCTGAACAGATCTTCCTGCTTGCTTCAAACTTTGCATTTTCTTTAGTAGGTCAAGCTCATAATCACAGGAATGAACTGTTGCTTCAATTTATCCACCATCCGATCCCATCTTGTGATTTTATCTTTCCCTCTTCTATTTCGCTCCAATTGAATTTCTTGCCACCAGATCTTCGCATGACCTTTCAATCTAGCCTTCGCAAATTTGACCCTATCAGGATCTTCAACATCTTTATACTTAAAATATTCCTCACATTCATTGATCCAGTCGATCAATTCCTCTGGGTTAAGATTTCCAGAAAATGTAGGAACCTCAATCTTAGGTCTTTTCCCAATCTTGGAAATCGCCCGAAAAAATCTTTCTTCCTCCTGGTTCACAATTTCAACTTCTCCTTCTTGATATTCTTCTTCGGCTTCATCCTCACTTTCGTCTCTGACATTAAGATTCATTCCTCTACGAATCTCTTCTTGCAATGCTCGCACTTGTCTCTGCAACTCTCTAACCTCAGGTGTCACAACACCAGGTCTTCCGTCACGTTCTCTTCGTGGAGGCATTTTCGCGATGCGCACTGAAACCCTAACCACGGTCCTGGTGCAAACTGCCTCACAGTCGGCGATCTGTTTACACACTCAAGAACTCCTGCTCTGATACCACTTGATGAAAGGTGCTCCCCTTAATACCACAAACACATAACAGAAATAGAGAAACAACAACAATATGCAAGAACAGAAAATTGGCTTCTTATTATCTCCACAAATGTGGAATTACAAACTTTCAAAATTACAATATGCAAAGCCACATGGGCATTCCCTTACAATATTTTTCAGGACAAAGCCTCGAACTATTACCCAGATCTACTACCCAGAACTATTCTGAACTGCTTAAGACAATAATACAGCCTTCCTTATATAGGCAATTTTTTTCACCGCCTGGGAAGGTTCCAAAATTTTAGCCAATAAGGCTGACCAAACTTAGAATTATTTTATTTTACATTTTATTATATCATAGTCAGCTCAAGATAACCTTTGAAACCCGAATAGAAATTTTGAAGAAAATTATTTTCCGCCATTTCAGGTGGCCCAACTTCCGAAGACCATAAGTCATCACCAGTTGACCCGCTCGACTATTATAACCCCATTTCAGAAATGCCACGAAGCGCTCTACAGGCTTGACCAGTGCAAGCGCCCGTCACCCAAATTTTCAACCTCATCTGGGGCCTCTAAAGCCTTCAAAACTGAGTTCAAAGTTTCTGTACCCTGCTGCCAATATCGAAAATCTTCAATATCTTCCAATATACACTTGATCTGGCAATGAAACTTTACTGGCAGACTTATATGACCAAGATCAACCTCCAAGAAAGAAATCAGATCATTCTGAGCACATATAAAAATTACCAAAAATAGTAACTTTCCATAAATAGCAGCTCTGCACAAAATAGCCCTTATTGAAAATAAAAATAAAAATATTTTTTGGGTGATGCAAGATTGCTCTTACACCCAGGATGCTCCTGCATCATATATATATATATATATATATATATATATATATATATATATATATATATATATATATATGTATGTATATATATACATATATACACACACACACACACACATATATATATATATACATATATATATATATATATACATATATATATATATGTGTGTGTGTGTGTGTGTGTGTGTGTGTGTGTGTGTGTGTGTGTACATATATATAAACACACACACACACACACACACATATATGTATATATATATATATATGTATCTATATATATATATATACATATATATATATATATATATATATCTATGTATGTATATACATATATATATATATATATATATATATATATATATATATATATATATATATATATATATATATGTATATATGTATATGTATATATGTATATATGTATATGTATATATGTATATGTATATATGTATATGTATATATGTATATATGTATATATGTATATATGTATATATATATATATATATATATATATATATATATATATATATATATGTATGTATTCATATATAAATCTGTGTGTGTGTGTGTGTGTACACAATAAATAAAAATTATGTTTTCTTGTGTTAGGCCATTTTCCTATCAATGCAAAAATTCTTTGAAAATGGCCTCTTGCCTACAAAGCTTTGTTTTGTTGTCCTGCTAACCTGCATACACAGTTTTAACTTGCAAAGAAAATCTACAATGTTTCATGGTGTGCGCCCTTAGCCCTAGGTTTTCCATGGTGTCACCTTGCTCCAGTTCAGATCGCATCTCCTACATTGTAAAACTCAAAGAATTATTAATGTTTTAAGGTCTGCAGGAAACAATTTCAGAATTTTCCTAAATGTCAAAAACTCACAACATTTTTGAAAACCCTGTGTGTTTTCAATCTCTCACCAAAAACCTTGTGTGTTTTCGACCTCGCACCTTTTCCTCTTTGTCAGTGTTTCCTATCTACGCAGCTGCAACCTGATGGTGGGCCCAGGTCTTCAAGGGCTTTAAAATGATTGGTTTTTGCATGATCGCATGTCAGAAATTTTTGACATGTGACCATGTGACTAGTTACATTTTGTGCTGGGGCCCATTGGCGGGGAGGGTAGTGGTCCCGCTGGCAGTTATGTGGCATCCTATGGTTGGCTGTCGCATGATTACATGTTAGAGTTTTCTAACATGCAATCATGATACCAGTTGACAACTATTCCTGGGCCCGTTGGTGATGGAAGTATTGTGGTCCTGCTATCAGACTAGGAGGATGAGGTGGTAGTCTTGTTTCCTTGTCATGTGATCGCAAGGGACATCTTTCGGCCTTGCAATCATGCGATAAGGGTGCCACATTGTGCTGAGGCTCGATGGCAGGTGGTGACGTGCTGGGTTCCAGTTGGTTACTGATGTACCGAGGTGGCAGGGGGTTTGTAGTGGGACCTGTCTACTCGGTGGTCATGATGTACTCAATTCTCATTGGTCAGTGCGGTGACTTGGGGGTTTGAAGTGGGGCCCGTGTTTGCAGTGCCCGAGCATGTTTGACATTCAGCAGTGAATGCTGGTAGTTAGTCACATGTTCGCATAGCCTTTTTCAAGGCTATGTGATCATGCAACTGACATTTTGCGTTAACTCACGGTAGCGGAGTTGTGTAGTGGTAAAGGATTGCAGTGTGTTGCATATTCGCATAGCCCTTTTCCTTGCTATGCGATCGTGTGACAACTATTGAGATATCATCATTGCGGAGTTCTAAGGTGGGTCCATGGTGCCAGTGGTGCTGACATGCTGGATTCTAATTGGTTGTTGACCGGCTAGCCATTGGCACCCAAATTCAAATATGCTTGCAGGGTTTTTTGCCGGTGTTTTCACAGTGAGCTATTTTCGACAAGTGTGGTAGCTCAAAATTGATTTTTGTGGGACAGTAGCAGTTGCGATGATGATGTTGAAGATCTATGCAGCCATCCTGAGCTGATCTTACTTCCTGGGTTGCCGTGATGAGTTAAATGTGAAGGCCTGTTATTCTTTGCAGGCGGCTAGGGTTTTGATGTATGTCAGAGATCTCCATGGTTAGTACACATGAAGTCTTCAGGCTTGCTCTAGCATCGATGTTTGTTCTTCCTACAACAAGAAATTACTTCTATTTGCATCGCAGTTAGCCTATGGTTATGAAACCAATGCATTGTACATCAGATTTGATCTGATTTTCTTGGGTTTCTAGGCTTCTCTATAATCTTTCATTTCTTATTGTACTGGGTGGTTGCAGACTTAATTTTTGTGTTCTAAATGATCCTTTGCTTGTTTCAATCCTTTTTCCTATAAAAGAATTTTCAAGATCATTTAGAGGGGTTCCTTTTGGTCCCGTTCTAGGGGTTCATTCCCCTAGTCCTATGAGTGTATTCCTATAGTATTTTCCTTCTTCTCTGCATACAGGGTGTTCACTCTTTCCTCTCTAGCTATGGGAATACAATGAAGTTGTAATAGATGTCTTATGTATAAGATTTCAGCATACTTATTCTTGGATCAGATTGTCTCCATTTGGGTTTTAGACTTATTGATTATAGCATCAAGGGTGTTATAGTTTTTCTACTTGCATTTCCAGTGAGTTTCTGCAGTAGAGTTGTTTTCATAGAAGCAACTAGGTCTAGGACTGGTTTTCAGATGTGTATGGGCTGGGGTATCAAAGATGTCTCATGCTTGTCTTCCAGTGGATGCTGGTTAATGTATTACTTGTTCCTAGGTCTTCCTTTGAATAGGTGATAGCATATTTGAGTACACAGGTGGTTTGGTAATGTATGATCTGATTTGGGATGAATGTGTTGTCTTCTTGTTTCATAGCTCTATTGCAGTGAAGTATTTGACTCTGCCACCCATTGGATAAGGCACTGGTCTATGAGAGACTTAGGGTACTTCAGGAGTCCATTCAGCCAACATTAATCATTCAAGTGAAATACTTTTCCCTTCATGTTGGTAGTAGCAGTAGGAGGTCCTTTCTAGTTTTCAAACTCATTCCATGCAAAGCAGGTTATTGCATGAGGTCATGGTTTCATTGGGGTACAGGATGCCTATAAGGGTCTGAAAGCTATTCCACAATAATACATCTACAGCCCTTTTGTTTGTCATGAGGTTTCTTGAGTGTGCAGATGAGGCAATACCCGCCTGAGTGATGTGGAGCTCAAAGCTGAAGGAGGATGCCCTCGATCCTCATCAATTGGCACTTTTCCCTTTCAAAATTTGTAGCGAAGACTAACCAGTTTGTCAATCATAGTATAAACCTGGCACCATGTGGGAACAAGTTTAAAAGCCAACATCTTGTTTATATATATATTAACAAAATTTTTTAGAAAACATATTTTTTAATAAAAAAATCACAAGGGGGAGCTGGAACCCTATGTCTGCAAAGGGGGAGTATTCAACTCTATTGACCTCTACCCCTATGAAGGGGGTGGGCCCGGCCTTGCCGAATCCTGCCCCTATAGACAAGGGAGGGCTCGACACTCGTGGTGGCCTCCATGCTGTGGAAAACCACCACAACCAATGGAAAAAGATGCTTCCATGGAAGATGTCATAGGCATCTCACCATAGCTACCACTTGCAGTCACGACAGGCCATCATGGATGGGGCATACACAGCCCCAAACAATGAAGTTTATAAAAATAATTTTTATATATAATTTTTTAGAAAAATAAAAACATAAAAAAAAGAAACAAATTTGGCTTTAAACCCTTCATGCAAGAGATCAGAGTCTCCTACATTCTTGTAAGAATATCCATTCCCGTGTCTTCTTCAACCTACACACACATATAAAAGTAATGTTAGAGAAATATAGAGGAGGAAAATAATGCCCTAACCCTAATTTTGGGTTAGGTTTTGGAATAGAAAATAGGAGAGACTTTTGAGGGAGAAGAAAATAGTAAAACTTGAAAATAAAGTTTTTCCCTCTCATGTAAAAACAAGGAAACCCTAGTTAGGGTTGAATTAGCAAACTGATAAATAATAGGTTTTAAAAATTGTGTTCTCACTTTTTGTCTTGAACTTTAAATTTAAATTTTTGTTTTAGCTATTTGTTGTGACTATCCAAATTAGGAAGCTTATTTAATTAATTAACTATAATGTAGTCTTTATTTAACAAAAGGGAATTTTAGTATAACTCCTAGTGAAAGTGATTTAGATTGTCACATCAAAACTATAACGTTAAAAAAAAAATTAATATGTTTGTATTAGGTATAATTTTCGCAATAAAATAACTCCCATTTTTATTTAATGTATTAGTGTGATTTTTTTTAAAGATTTAAAATATCGTCATAATAATAATTTAAAATAATAAAATTATGATTCAAATCAAACATTCATTGATATGGTTATAATTGTTAAAGTGGAATAATGGGGGTTAATTAAGTAATTTATTGTAACGAACTAAACATAAAGGAGGATTTATTGTACATTTTTTTGGATTGTAATTAATCTAACTTAATTAATTAAACCTAGTAAGAGGGTAAATTAAATGACACTATTATGTATGTCATCAAGAGTAACTTTAATAATGTAAGTACAACTAGGGTAAAATGAAATTACCTTAGAAGGATTAATTAAGGTATTTAATGATCATTTTATCGTTGAAGACTCTATCAAACCCAACCTTAATAAAGTGAAACTTGATAGAATTAAATAATTAAACCTATCTAATAGTAGACTCTTGGTTGAACCAAGATTTTAGTCTCAACAATGTCATTTCCCTTATATTGAGCTTAGTAAACACTTTAATTTTTAACAATTTGTAGCATTAGTAAGTTTTAACGTGTTTTAATAAGAAAAACTGTTGGTGTGTTTAATTAATATTTACTTAAATATTTTTTGGGTTTTTCTATTGAATGAAATGTCACGATATTATTGTAAATTCCATCTTATGATTTTGACAATATATATGATACTACAATGTTTAACTTCATATTTTCTTCAATGTGCATCAATTGTCAAAACCATATGATATTGTATCTATATATTTTGAATTAAAATATAAAATAGATAGATTCATGAATAATATTCCACTATAACTAAAATGTAAAGTTCAAATTTATCTACATAACATCATTTCATAATAATCTTATATTTTTGGGGATATTTCAAATTATTTAGGTGATATTTCATCATAGTAACTTAAATAATATCTTATTCTAAGTGTCTTCATTATTTGTTTAATACTATGTATTAGTACTAGCTTAAATATTATTGATTTTAATTTTTTAATCGCAAATTATCGATAGTTGTATTCTCATAATTTCTAAATTCTAATTTATGTTTTCATTTGGAGCAAAACAATTCAAGCTATGCATGTTTTTGACAACAAGTTACAAATCATTTTTGCAAGCCCAATTTCTTTTGTAAATTCAAATGATGTCTTTGAAACTGATTTGGACAAATGTGCAATATTGGTTTTAGAGTCCTACAAAAAAATGAAACTATCGAGCACACAACGTTAATGATTGACTATGTTGAAGAACTTGAAATATGGAAAATGTAAGATGTTACAAAAGTAGTTTGTGAGACATCCTTAAAAGTAAATGAATTTCCAACAATGATGAAATAAATATATCATGATCATTGTACAAATAAAGGTAGCAATATGCAACTCACATCATGGACCATGTACTTACATCATTAAGGTGAAGTGTTTTCCATATAGTTAGTTCTTATTATACCTTTAACACTTCTTAGTCATTAAAAATGGTTGTAGTGAAACATGTGTTTTTCCTTTTATTTTAAGTTTGATGAGTAATAAGAGAAAAATAATTTGTTTTAACTATTGAAGTGATGTGTAGTAGTATATTTTAACTATTTGTACAACATATTTTGTTCTAATATTTCTTTGTACTATACATGGTTTTCTAAAATGTGTAGCAATAAAAGGATTCTTCAAATATATATGAAAAATATATGTGAAGACTTGATTATAGTAACTATGATACTAATCCTAACTCTAAGGTTCAAATCATAACCTTAACCACAAGCTTAACTTGACCCTCATCCTAATCCCTAACCCTAATTATAACCATGTAACCATTAACATAATACTACTCCTAACTCTAAATCGTATAGCCTAACCCTAAACCTAATTACACCATTGACCATAATCACAATGCTAGCATTAACTGTAATTCTAACCCTAATAGTAACCCTAACACTAATCCTATCCCTAACCCCTTACCCTAATTGTAACCTTAAATATAATAGTAACTATGATACTAATCCTAACTCTAAGGTTAGCATCCTCAACTTAACAAAAACTTTAATCTGACCCTAATCCTAACCCCTAACCCTAATCATTAAGATAATACTACTCCTAACCCTAAACTGTACAAAGAAATGCTAACCCTAATCCTAATTAGACCATTAACCATAATTGTAATGCTAATATTAACCCTAATTATTAATCTAATAGTAACCCTAACCCCTTACCCCAACTATAACTCTAAATGTAATAGTAACTATTATATTAATCTGAACTCTAAGGTTAGCATCCTAACCCTAACTATAGTCATAACCGTTAACATAATACTACTCATAACTCTAAATCATACACCATAACCCTAACCCTAATTAGACAATTGACCTTAATCGTAATGCTAACCTTATCCCTAATCCTAACCCTAATCCTAACCCTAATCCTAACACTAACCTTAAAACTAACCTTAATAGTAATTGTTAACATAATACTACTAACTCTAAATTGTAACCCTAACACTAATTAAAAAATTAACCTTAATCGTATTGCTAATAGTATCCCTAATTATAACCCTAATACTAATCCTAACCCTAAAACTAACCCTAATAGTAATCATAACCCTAACCTATTTCCCCAATCGTAATCCTAAATGTAATAGTAACTATGATACTAATCCTAACTCTAAACCCTACATCCTAATCATAATGCTAACATTAACCCTAATTTCAACCCTAATGGTAACTCTAACCCTAACACTAACCCTAATACTAACCCTAACCCTAACCCTAACCAATTACCCCAATTGTAACCCTAAATGTAAAAGTAACTATGATAAGTTAATCCTAACTCTAAACCCTACATCCTAATCATAATTCTAGCCTTAACCCTAATAATAACTCTAACCCTAACACTAACCGTAATATTATGCCTAACCCTAACCCTAACCCCTTGCCCCAATTGTAAACCTAAATGTAACATAAACAATGATACGAATCCTAACATTAACAATGATACTAATACTAACATGAATTATATATTAAAATTCATATAATATCTTCCATGTCGTGCCACAACTGCTACTAGCTTATATATACTTATTATATAAGATATGTTGAGAGATATCCTTCTCGGGGAGCCTATTTTCATCAAATTGCAAGGTGCAATAGGCTCCTCGAGAAGGATATCTCTCGACGTATTTTATAGATAATAAGTATATATAAGCTAGTATATAAAATATATTATAAGATATCCTTATCGAAGCACACATTTCATCCTAGAAATTGATGAAAATAGGCTCATCTCCCACCATATTTTATTATATATTAATATTAATATACATATACTAGTATCTGTCACCATATGTAAGATATCATGAAAATAAAACAATTTATAATTTTTCTAATTTCATAATTTAGTCAAAGATAGAATTGGTCTAGGTAAACTGTATTGTTGAAAATTAATTGAATTTTGTAAAAACAAATATGGTTTTATAATTTTTATTATCAATTTTAAAATAATATTTCATATGTTTCGAAAAAAATAAATTAAAAATAATAAAACTAGATCAACTAATATCTTCTCACCTCATTTTCCTTTTGACGTCAGGCAACTAATATACAAAATAACGATGATGACAGTGATGATGATTGGGAACGCCTGAGTCACATCAGAAACAATCGAATTCCGAGGTAGCGTTTTTAAAACCGAAGTTCGTTGTTGTTTGACTCCACGTATGAACAACACTCGCCGATATGTCCCTGTAAATTGATAGGAAACTGTGGTACGAGTCACTATAACGTGTTATACCATGTTAAACATAGGAAAGTCCTGTGAGAAATAATTATATTAAACAGAAGGAGTAATAACTATATTAAACGTAAAAATGGACCAGTTAAAACAGCTTTATTGTTTAGAGTTTATACAGACGACAAAGCCTATGCTCTCAGGCGGCGCCGACATATTCTGAAGTACAAAGACAATGCAGTTAACGAGCTCACGTTACTGTATTGAGACGCTCTCTGCTCTACGTACAGATTTACTTGCATACAAACTTGGTGAGAAAGTCATCTCTGAGCCGCAAAACAGGAAATTGTCAATTTCATTTTAATTTTTGTTCTTTTTGGCTTACCTTTTGTTGGTCCCCGCGTCCCGATTGGATGGTTCGAGGCAGATGTGTGGACGTAGCTTCGCAGCCAAGCAATATCTATTATAAGGAACGCTTCGCTGTGGTTTTCAAGAGTTCAGATGAAAGATGGC
>BSBK01011303.1:0-88301 GCA_027943335.1 Chamaecyparis obtusa | reverse complement strand
TTTTCTCATCTGCCTTAGCCTTATACTGTGCATTCATCTTGGTAATATGCTTCCTCACCTCCCCATGGATGTTCTTCAAGTGTTCTGCAAAATCTTCAGCTTCAGCACTACTTATTTCTCCTTTATCTATCTTCCTCAATTCAGATGCATTTCTTGGACTACTTCCATATACAATCTAGAATGGTGATTTACCAGTGCTCCTGTTGACAGAATTATTGTATGCAAATTCTGCCTGTGGTAAAATCAAATCCCATCCTGTTGGCTTATCTCCAACCAAACATCTCAGCAAATTTCCCAAACTCCTATTCACCACCTCTGTCTGTCCATCAGTCTGTGGATGATGTGATGAACTGAACTTCAAATCTGTCTTCAACTTCTTCCACAACGTACGCTAGAAATATCCAACAAACTTAGTGTCCCGATCTGAAACTATGGTCTTTGGCAAACCATGAAGTCTCACTACTTCTCTGAAAAACAATTCTGCTACATGAACAGCATCATTAGTCTTCTTGCAGGGAATGAAATGTGCCATCTTTGAAAATCTGTCAACTACTAAAAAAATTGAATCATGTCCCCGCTGTGTCCTCGGTAAACCAAGAACAAAGTCCATACTGATATCCTCCAAAGGCTTCTCTGGTACGGGTAATGGCTGATACAACCCTGTATTCTACTTCACTCCTTTCGCCATCTGACATACTCTGCAACTTTGTACAAACTTCTTCACATCTTACTGCAACTGTGGCCAATAATAATTCTCACTAACCAAACCAAGGGTTTTATCACGACCAAAATGTCCAGCCAATCCTCCGCTATGCTTCTCCTTGATGAGATTCTCCCTCATAGAACTTCGTGGAATGCACAACTGACTCCCTCTGAATAGCATACCATCCTGGATGATGAAATCCAACCATTTCGTCCTGTCTAGAGTAACAGGTTCTATACAAGCTTTCCAAGCTTCACCAAAATCAGGATCCTCTGGATACAAATTCTTGAGTTCCTTGAACCCAACCACTTCAATCTGCATTTCTGTTAGCAATAGTTGCCTTCTGCTAAGAGCATCTGCAACCCTATTAGACTTTCCACTCCTGTGTTTCAAAACAAATGTATAACTCTGTAAAAACTCAACCCATTTCAAATGCCTTTGATTCAATTTTCCTTGACTATTCAAATATTGCAAAGCTTGATGATCAGTATACAAAACAAACTCCTTAGGAAGCAAATAGTGTCTCCACTTCTTTAATGCTTGAACTATAGCATAAAATTCCTGATCGTAAATAGAATATTTTCTCTTGGCATCATTCAACTTCTCGCTGAAATAAGCAATAGGTTTACCTTCTTGGCTCATAACAGCTCCTATTGCAGTACCACTAGCATCACAATCTACTTGAAACACCTTATTAAAATCTGGAAGTGCTAAAACTGGTTGTTCTATAACTTTTTGTTTCAACAATTGAAAACTCTTTTCTGCCCCATTAGTCCACTTAAACTCTTTTCTATCCCCTCTCATTGTTTCAGTCAAGGGTCCACAAATACTGCTAAAATTTCTGATAAACTTTCTATAAAAGCTAGCTAGACCATGAAAAGATCTTACCTCAGTAGCACTCCTTGGAGTAGGCCATTCAAGGATAGCCTGTACCTTCTCTGGGTCCATTTTTAGACCTTCTGCTGAAACTACAAATCCCAAATACACTAACTCTTTCTTCACAAAACTGCACTTCTTCAAATTAATCAACAATTTCTCTTCTCTCAACTTCTCAAATACCATACGAATATGCATCATATGCTCATCCAATGTCTTACTAAAGATCAAAATATCATCTAGGTAAACAATGACAAACTTACCCAAAAATTCTTTCAGAACCTCGTTCATGAGCCGCATGAAAGTGCTCGGTCCATTGGTTAGCCCAAAAGGCATGACTAACCACTCATATAGTCCTTCCTTTGTCTTGAAGGTAGTCTTCCATTCATCTCCTTCTCTAATCTGAATCTGATGATATCCACTTTTCAGATCTATCTTTGAGAAATACACAGCTCCACTCAAACAGTCCATAATATCATCCATTCGTGGCAATGGAAACCTATACTTGATTGTGATCTTGTTTATTGCTCTGGAATCTGTACACATCCTCCATTCTCCATTCTTCTTTGGTGCTAATACCGCTAGTACAGCACAGGGACTCAGACTCTCACGGATCAATCCTTTCTGTAACAACTCATGTACTTGTCTGTTCAACTCCTGACTTTCTGCAGGTGTCATTCTGTGTGCTGCCTTATTCGGAAAACTCGCTCCTGGGATCAAGTCCATCTGATGACTGATCTTCCTGACTAGTGGTAATCCATCAGGCACGTTGTCGGATACAATCTCCTGAAACTCATTCAACAAATCTGCAACTTCTACAGGAATATCTTCTACTTCCTCTTTACCAGCTTTTGGAATTAAAGCAAAACATACATGCTCATGCCTCATACCATCTAGGAAATTTCTTCCATCAACAAAAGTTATCCTTGCATTACCACATACCTTTTCTTCAATCTCCTTCAATGGCATTAGCTTATGCCGCACTCCATCCTTTGTCAGGGAATAGGTATTCGCACGGCCATCGTGTACAGCACATCTGTCAAACTGCCATGGTCTACCCAACAACATATGACATGCATCCATAGATATGATATCACACAATACCTCATCTTGGTATCCGCCAATCTTGAACTTCACCAGGCATTGTTCATTGACCATGACCTTGTGGTCATCTTGTACCCAGGCAATCCGATATGGATGTGGGTGTTTCTGTCTCTTGAGCTTCAACTTTGTCACCATCTCTTCTGACACCAAATTGTCAGTGCTTCCACTATCAATAATCACATCACAACATTTACCTTCACACTTGCACCTAGTGCGAAACAGGCTCCTCCTTTGCTCAGGTTCATTCTCACCACTCAACAGGACTCTTCTGTTAATCAACGTTTCTCCTCTTTTAGCATCTTCAGAATTTGATGATCTGGCATCTTCATCTACATGTGCAACTCTGGCCTGGCCTTCATTTCTCCTGTCCGTTCTGCCTTGGCGCTGAGGACATTCAAATGCCCTATGACCTTCTTCTCCACAGTGAAAACATGTTCCACGGAAGCCACCTCTTTGATCTCTATTATTCTGATCCTGGAAGCGATTGGAATTATTTCCTCGCTGATTCTGACTACTACTGGCCTCATCCTTCTTTTTCGGATCCTCATTTCGGCCACCATATGACCGTCCACCAGATCGTCCACCACGACCTCTTCCATTTTGTCTACTCTCAAACTTCTTGTTCAGCTTTTCCTCTACTTTTAGGGCAAATTGGTATGCCTCCTCAATACTGTTCATTCGAACTAGATTCAACTCCTCCTGAATGCTTGGCCTTAACCCATTAAGGTATCGGGCAACTTTCTCCTTATCAGCTTCGGCATGGCCTGTTCTGATGAGGAGTCGATAGAACTCCTCTATATACTCCTGAACAGATTTTCCTGCTTGCTTCAAACTTTGCATTTTCTTCAGTAGGTCAAGCTCATAATCAACAGGAATGAACTGTCGCTTCAATTTATCCACCATCCGATCCCATCTTGTGATTTTATCTTTCCCTCTTCTATTTCGCCCCAACTGAATTTCTTGCCACCAGATCTTCGCATGACCTTTTAATCTGGCCTTCGCAAATTTGACCCTATCAGGATCGTCAACATCTTCGTACTCAAAATATTCCTCACATTCATTGATCCAGTCAATCAATTCCTCTGGGTTAAGATTTCTAGAAAATGTAGGAACCTCAATCTTAGGTCTTTTCCCGATCTTGGAAATCGCCCGAAAAAGTCTTTCTTCCTCCTGGTTCACAATTTCAGTTTCTCCTTCTTGATATTCTTCTTCGGCTTCATCCTCGCTTTCATCTCTGACATTAAGATTCATTCCTCTGCGAATCTCTTCTTGCAATGCTCGCACTTGTCTCTGCAGCTCTCTAACCTCAGGTGTTACAACACTAGCTCTTCCGCCACGTTCCCTTCGTGGAGGCATTTTTGTGATGCGCGCTGAAACCCTAGCCACGGTCCTGGTGCAAACTGCCTCACAGTCGGCGATCTATTTACACACTCAAGAAAACCTTCTCTGATACCACTTGATGAAGGGTGCTCCCCTTAATACCACAAACACATAACAGAAATAGAGAAACAACAACAATATGCAAGAATAGAAAATTGGCTTCTTATTATCTCCACAAATGTGGAATTACAAACTTTCAGAATTACAATATGCAAAGCCACATGGGCATTCCCTTACAATATTCTGTAGGACAAAGCCTCGAGCTATTACCCAGATCTACTACCCAGAACTATTCTGAACTGCCTAAGACAATAATATAGCCTTCCTTATATAGGCAATTATCCACCGCCTGGGAAGGTTCCAGAATTTTAGCCAATAAGGCCGACCAAACTTAGAATTATTTTATTTTACATTTTATTACATCATAGTCGGCTCAAGATAACCTTTGAAACCCGAACAGAAATTTTGAAGAAAATTATTTTTCGCCATTTCAGGTGGCCCAACTTCCGAAGACCATAAGTCATCACCAGTTGACCCGCTCGGCTATTATAACCCCATTTCGGAAATGCCACGAAGCGCTCTACAGGCTTGACTAGCGCAAGCGCTTGTAACCCAAATTTTCGACCTCATCCGGGGCCTCTAAAGCCTTCAAAACTGAGTTCGAAGTTTCTGTACCCTGCTGCCAATACCGAAAATCTTCAATATCTTCCAATATACACTTGATCTGGCAATGAAACTTTACTGGCAGACTTATATGACCAAAATGAACCTCCAAGAAAGAAATTAGATCATTCTGAGCACAGATGAAAATTACCAAAAATAGTAACTTTCCATAAATAGCAGCTCTGGACAAAATAGCCCTTATTGAAAATAAAAAATAGAAATATTTTTGGGTGATGCAAGATTGCTCTTACACCCAGGATGCTCCTGCATCAAAGTACCTTTGGATAATGAAGTTTATGATCACACATATGGATTAGGATTCAATCCTTATAGACAACCATCGGCTTTTCCTCTTAATGTTAATCATATTTGTAGTGGATAGTTGAAGTTGGTTAACCCATTGCTTATTGACCTTAATCAACAATCCTCTTTGGATATTTTTCCTAAAGATGAAGCCTTAATGGAATTTTTAGGGGTTTATGAGGATCTCCCTAAGTTTCATCACAAACGAGAAAAACCTTATTGTTTAAAAATAGATGCTTATTTTTGAGAACATGAGGAACATGATACCCTTCCTTTACCGATGGATTCTTCGATAAGAAGTGATTTTTTAGTAACCAAAACTATTGATATTCAAGTGGATGAAAACAACTCTGAAAGGATGATAAAAATTGGGAAATGTTTGAATCAAGATGAACGTGATCAGTTTGTTTCCCTTTTGCTTGAATTTAAGGATAGCTTTGCTTGGACATACGTAGATATGTCGGGTATAGATTCTAAAATTGTTACTCATAACATCATTTTAAAGCCAAATATGAAACCTGTGAAACATAAAATTCAAAAGATGAATCAACGAATTGCTTTATTAGTCAAAGGTGAAATTGAAAAATTATTGGATTCTGGATTTATCCATTCTATTGATTACGTAGATTGGATTTCAAACATTGTGCCTATATCAAAAGGAGAAAATACGATAAGAATGTGTACTGATTTTAGAGATTTAAATAAGGTATCCTTGAAAGATTATTTCCCACTACCTAATATTGATATGATTGTGGATTCAACAACGGGCCATGCCTTGTTATCTTTTATGGATGGTTTTTCAGGATGTAATCAAATCTTTATCCCTAGTGAAGATCAATTTAAAACTACATTTATAACACCTTGGGGAACCTTTTGTTGGGTCATGATGCCCTTTGGATTAAAAAATGCAGGGGCAACTCATCAATAGGCTATGACTCTGATTTTTCATGATTACATTCGTAAGATCCTTAAAGATTATGTGGATGATATCTTGGAAAAATCTATACAAAGAGAAGATCATGTTACTATTTTATGACAAATATTTGAAAGGATTAGAAGTTATAATATCAGATTGAGTCCTAAGAAATGTGTCTTTGGAGTTGATTCTGGAAAATTATTAGGATTTATAATCTCTAAGAGAGTCATCAAAGAAGATACTGAAAAGATTGAAGCTATTGTTAATATGCCTCCTCCTAAGAATATTTCCTAGTTATGAAGTTTACAAGGAAAAATACAAGCTATTCGTCGCTTTATTTCTAATTTAACGAACTGAACTATTCCTTTTACTTCCTTTCTTAGAAAGGATTCTACTTTCCCTTGGAATGATGAGTGTAAAAAAACCTTTTTAGCAATTTAAGGAGTATCTTGTGAATCCTCCTATCTTGCAGCCTACTAATTTTGATAAACCATTTCAATTATACACTTCGGTGAATCCAAGGGCTGTGAGTGCGTTGTTAGCTCAAATTGATGATAATGGTAAAGAATGACCCATGTATTACATTAGTCAGACTCTACTTGATTATGAAACAAGATATATAGATTTAGAAAGACAATGTCTAGCTATAGTTTATGCATGTCAGAAAATTAGGCATTATCTTATAAATGTTGAGGTTAATGTGATTGTTAAATTTGATCCTTTGAAACATCTTTTCTCACAAACTGATCTCTCTGGCCAGTTGGAAAAATGGGTTATGTTTCTTATTGAGTTTGATCTTAATTTTATTTCTTAAAAGTCTATTAGTGGACAAGCATTGAAAAATATCTAGCTGAAGCTCCTTGTCCTCACTTCGATAAATGTTCTACTTCCATAGAATTTCCTAATGATAATATCCTAGCTATTCAACAAGATAATATTTGGGAATTATATTTTGATGGGTCTAAGTGTAAGATAGGCTCTAGTGTGGGTATCATCTTGATTCTGCCTATGAAAAAACCCATCCCTTTATCATATAAATTAACCTTTCCTTGTACTAATAACATTGTGGAGTACGAAGCTCTTATAGATGGACTACGAGCAACTTCATCCCTCAATATCAAACATTTATGTACATATATGGAGATTGGCAACTGATAGTTGAATAGATTAAAGGAGGATATTAGACTAAAAATGCTAAAATGACACAATGTAGAGATTTAGCTCTTGATGTGCTTTCACAATTGTCCTCTTATATGATACAGACTTTACCTAGGAAGGATAATTGACATGAAGATGCCATGGCAAGTGCAGCTTCCTTGGTTTTTATAGAGAAAAATGTTGAAAACTTTCAATTTACTATACAAACTCTCAAATTCCCTACAATTTATGACAAGATTACCTCTAACTATATCAATTTTCATTTGGATGAATGGTATTCACATATTTTTCATTTTTTGAAGGATGGTACTTTTCCTGAATTAGAAACAACGAACATGTGTAATTGTATTAGGAAACTTGTAGCACATTACATCATTTTAGGAGATACGCTTTACAAATGCTCTTATGAAGGATTATTATTAAGATGTCTCAATAGAACTAAAATTCCTATAGCTTTAGCAGAAGCTCATTCTGGTTCTTATGGGGGACATTTTGGTGGAAAATCCCTAGCTAATAAATTGCTTCGAATGGGATATTATTGGGAAACAACAGAACAAGATTCTTTCATGTTAGTTAAGAAATGTGCTCAATGTCAACAACATAGTAATTTGAGTCATGCTCCTACTTGTGAGCTTTGTAATCAAGTTTCTCCATGGCCTTTTAGTGTTTGGGGTTTTGACCTTATTGGAAAAATCTCACCAGCTTCTTCTCAAGGACATACTTACATTCTCACTGCTAGGAAGTGGTTTGAAGTTGTCCCTCTTCATTCAACAACAGTGGATTTTATTTGTGATTTCATCCTTAATAATATCATAACAAGATTTGGTATTCCTTTGACGATAATTTCAAATAATGGAACTTCTTTTAAAAATAAAGAAGTCACAAAATTCTTAGAGAAATATAGGATTCAACATAGATTTTCAACTCCTTACTATCCTCAATCTAATGGACAAGCTAAAGCATCAAATAAAATTATTAAACAATTTTTGAGAAAAATAGTTAGTAAGCATGTGAAAGATTGGCATAAATAATTGACTTATGCTTTATGGGCCTATACGACTAGTGTCTGTACTACCATAGGTACTTCTCCTTACAACCTTGTCAATGGTACTGATGCTATTATGTCTTTGGAACTGGAAATACCTTCTTTATGTGTTTCATTTCATGGGATAATTGATAAAGATACTTTTCATGAACAATGCTTACAAGAGCTAGAAATGTTGGATGAATAACGAATACATGCATTAGAACATATAAAAGCTTATCATAAATCTCTTCAAAAACAATACAATCATAAGGTAATTGAATGAACATTTGCAGTTGGTGATTTATTTCTTTATGAGAATCAATGAAATGTGAATGCTTTACCAGGCGAAAAAGGAAAATTTAGCCCTAATTGGCTTCGGCCTTTTGTAATTATTGAAGATTTTAGTTTGAGTGCTTATAAACTTGCTGATATGGATGGTCTTTCTTTTAAGGAACACATTAATATTATGCATCTTAAACATTATTATCCTTAATTTCATTTGTTCCATGTGCATTTATGTATTCCTTATAAAGATTTCTTTTATAGGTTATGTAGTTTTAGTAAAATTACATATTGAATATGTTTATGTACTTTCTTTCTTTCTTTCTATTAAGTTTTATATTGATGAAAGCATAGTAATCAAACATAGAACTAATCAGTAGAGAAATTTTTTCATTCATCAAAAATAGTTTTTCAAGTTTTGATACATATGTGGCCAACGACCCTATCTATCACTACATCTATCACTACATTACTCTAATGGCCGATGGCTCCCATATCTCTCTATTCTATGATGGGAAGATGAAGATTTGTGTGTCCGTGTATGGCTCTTGGATATTTGAACATCCTCAGAGACTTTGTACCTCTTCCATCAGCTTTTGCTCTCTTTCTCTACATAATCTCAGCACTCATTGGATACATGAAAAGTGTCAGCATGCCTACCAGGATCTCTATGACCAATGGAAGACTCTCACTCATTGGCTGGTAGTCGATAGGATATAATTGTATCCTTGAGAATCTCAAATACAAAGATCCCCCACTCTACTATGCTAGCTATAGAAACAAAAACTTTTATCAGTCTAGTGTCTTTTTTATCTCAAATCAAATCACATATTCAATCAAATTTCATGGTTCATACCTAGGTCTCCCTCCTAGATGTCACTAAAGTGTCTAGATGGTGGAAGCATGGAGTGACTACTCTCTCCACACTAGCTATATCTAGGTCTGGATGGTGGTGTCTTTGTGTGGGGTCATGGGGGCCATCATGATCTAAGTGGTGATGCGCAAGTAATAGGTATATCTACACTAGTATCACCAGCTAGGGGCATGTCCTCGACTCTCTCCTCTGCTATCTCATCTGCTCTATCTTCTCTCTCCTTCTCCTCCATTGGATCTCCCTCGAAGATGTGCTCCTCCTCATCTTTGATATCCTCATCCTCTTTTGTGGCTCCACTATCCCGGTGTGTCCCCTATGTAAATCCTTGATCACCTATGGGCTAATCCTCAACAATGATAGGATAGATCCACTGTAAACTCCAGTGCTTGATGTAATCATGGCTCACCACTAAATAGGTCACATTTGATGGTAGCTCTATGTCCTCTGTCTCCTCTACATCACTATCCTCTATGTCTTCTATCGATGGTCAACATATGGAATTGGGTCTCTGATAGTATCTCATCAGATGTACATAGCGAGGTACTACTCTAGGGACTCCCTATAACAGGCCGAACTACCTCATCACCCAATCATAATAGTAGGGCATCAATATATGACTCTGATGAGCCTCTAGAAGCTTACACTATTGTGAATGTCTCATATGGAATCATGTATCAAGCCACTTTATCATCTGGTAGTAGGGTCTCCATATCACATCAGTGCTCGCAATGCAGTCTAGATTTACTCTCCAGTAGAGAATATCTACGAACTACTAAATATCTCTCAAGAGATATGTGAAGGCTCTCGATTTGCTCCCATCTACAATTACTAGAACTCCCTATGGACATGTACATGTGAAATGCTCAAACATCCAAATTTGCAGGAGGGTGGATGTTGACAGACTTTCCCACTAATACCTCAGTAGCTAACCTAGCTCATAGTATCGCTGAGCTAGCATGCTGTGACCCCATGAGGAAATAGTTGTATCTCTCTCTCCATCCTCTATATGAGATGTGTTAGAGGTGAACAAAATATAGTACCCTTTGAGTTGGGTAACACAACAAAGGGTGCTATACAAAGTATCACCTTCCGTACTAAAGATGTAGGGCCTGATAGTATGGAAGATAATAGGACATGATCCTATCAAGTCCACATCTATGGAAGCTATCCTATACAATACTCTGTGTCTACATGGATCTCCTCACAACTATGATGTGCTCTGGGTTTGATGGTCTCACCTTGGACTGGAAGCTACATGATCCTATAGACAGCCTCTAAGGTCACTATAATCTCTCTAGAGGGAAGATGGAAGGTGCATGTATCCTCATCCCACCTCTCTATCAGAGCCGATAACATGGCCCAGTGTAGTCTGATCTGTGGAAGGACTGATACCCATTATATTCCTACATCCTTCAGTAACTACATCTCCTCATCATTAAGCTCAGACAGTCTCTCTCTGATCATGACTAGCAACTCTCCAAAGGGATGCTCTTAGAAATAGATCAAGTCTTTCAAGCATAAAAAAATGTCATATTAAGTCATCTATATCATAAAACATGCAAATCTAACTGAACTAGGTCAAAGTCAACCTTAATTAGGTCAAGGATGACCTTACTAGGTCAATGTCATCTTTTCTAGGTTAGGGTCGACCTTTTTGGGTCAAGGTCGACCTCGTCTCAAAAACTAGCAAAACACCTCTGGTCAATGTCAATTTTCATGGGCCAAAGTCGACCTAGATGGGTCAATGTCAACCTAAATGGGTTAGAGTCGACCTAAAAGGGGTAAATTCAACCTTTCCTATAAAAAAATAAGAATTTGGAAAGCTTAAAGGAAGATAACAACAATCTCACGTCCGGTAGTGACTGTCTGGTAGCTAGGCTATGTCTGAGAATCTCCAAGCGTGTCGCTCAATGTTCCTCTCTTCTCCGCATCTTTCTTCCTTTCTTTGAATATGTAAATGTTAAGAATGAGTAATTATTTCTATCTTTTCCTTATTTATAAGTTCAAATTAGGGTTTCCTTAGGGTAAACTCAAATTTCCCTTCTTATGTATTTAGATAGACATCCACTCTTTTCATCATAACTTGACTTCGGTTATTCTATTTTTAGTGTCCTCAGTGGCGTTGGAATCATGATTCAGATACCTAACTCCTTGAACTAGTTTAGGAAGTTTAGGAATCCTAATTATTATTTTAGGAAAGGACTTTTCAACACTCTTCATATATAGTTTATAGAGTTTTTTCTTATCACCCTGTTTCACCCTTTCGAACTAGAATGTTGAAACAAGGGGGGGGGCATAAGGGGCTCTATACACTTCTCAAATTATCATATAGTAAGATTTTGGTGATTTCTAGATTTTTATAAACCTTGTGTGTTGCATGTTCTGATAGTTTTCTGTAGGATCTTTACATTGAGGACTTGGCTATATCCTTTTTATTTACTATGATGTTTTCTTACTTTATCTTGCATATTCACGTAGTGCCATATCTAAGATAAAGTGGGGGCTATATGTATCATATTAAAATGGAAGCACTTCCATCTTGATAGGTTCAGCACCCTCTTTTAGTACATTTATCATGATAGACTTGCCTTTAGGATGCATTCTGCAGTTATCTTCTTCATTCTAGGTGAAATTAGGGTTAGGATCCTAAGGAATCTCCTTAATTTCCCTTTTTCCATGACTCTATTTTCTAGGTAGGACTTAGAAATAGCTCCTCTTGGCCTTAATAATAGTCATCATAGGATCTTATGCATATCTTTGGTATTATGTCCCATTCTAGTATCATTTTTAGGTCTCTGGGTATCCCCAAGACCTCCTATCCTGATTTTGGCTGCATCTGGGCCCACAGGGTCAAAGTTGGGGTTGATCCTGACTAGGTTAGAGTCAAGGTTGACCTTGAATAGGTGAGGTTTGAGATCATTTTTTACCTCCTCCAGAATCTGTGCCCCTCTTTCAAATTTGGTCCCGACGGGCCCCGAAATCAATTTCAGGCCCTTAGATTTGAGTGTGAAAAGGTTTTAATTCAACATTGATTGAATTATTTTCCCTCCTTAGTTGGTTATTATGAGTGGACCTTAATTCAAGGTGAAATTTGAACTATGGGTCCTCACATTTCTCTAGGAGCCTCACCTTGAAACCTCTATATAAAGACTCTCATTTACATTCATTTTCACCAAGTAACACCAAGCAATTTTTATGATCAAGTGCTCTCAAGGAGATGATTTCATAAACAAGAAGATTTCAAGAAAGCAAGGAATGGTGAAGATGCAAGATTGCAAGCAAGAGGATGATATAGAAGATCAAGCCATTATTGACATCAAGAATCTTTGTGAACACATACTTGGAGCAAGAGAGATCCTTTCTTCCTTGATCCACCATTATCAACTTTCAAGCATTCAAAGATTCAGTCATGGAGTAAAAATTAAAGATTGTGAGTTTGGTAGAAGTACTTTAGCCTTGGGGTCTTGGTATGCTTTTCTATCTCATTCAAATGTATGCATTGTTGTTTCATACATATTCATGCTAGGGTTTTTATCTATAGGATTAGATCTTGGCATTACACTTTCAATACATACATTCACACATTCTATTTCAGTTGGCTATTTGTGGAGGTGGAGACCACCAAAATGGGAGTTTGATTAAGGCAAAACACTATATAGCTACCCCCAAAAATCCCCTTTTTTAGATATCTACAGTCACTATTTCAGGAATTAGAGGACAGATTTGAGTACCCTTTTCTCTGAACTTTTGAGATCTACAAACAAAGTCAAAATCAACCTTCAAAATAAAAATGTAGCCTTTGACCTTTCATGAGGGTCAAAGACTACCTACTACTAGAAATATGAAATTTTTCTAGGTTTTCTCTGTCTCAGCTTCCTGATCCTAGATTTAATTGTAGAATCTTCCGAAACCCCACACAGACTTTAGAAAATAGGTATTTCTAAATCAATTTCATGATGAGGTATGTATCTTGACCTAATTAATTTTCAAGTATTTCTAGATTTACTGATGCTATTTTAGTTCAAAATAAAATATTACAAATGAATAGTGTTGAATGTTAGGTGCATTGTTAAGGCTCCATTTTTCCCCTATTTAGTTTCTTTTCCTCTTTTTTCTCTTCATGAATTTCTTCTTTCTTTTCTTAATTTTTAACCTTTGGCTTTTCCATCTCTACTATTTGTGACTGATGTGGACCTGTAGTCTCGATGGTGATGACCAACTCTTTATTCTGATCTATTATGGTCACGATCTTTTGGGTGTCCACAGTGTCCTTTTGTTTAGTCTCTTTTCTGGGTTCTATGGAATCCTCTACATCAGTAGGATTTTCTATTCTAACCTCTGAGATAACCTCATTTACCTTTGGAAAACTAACAACTTGATCAATAACTAGATCTACATCCATCAATTTTTCCTTTGCTAAGTCATTAGTATTCATTTCTTCAGTGTCCTTTACCTTGATTACCATCACATCTTCATCATTTTCTATCTCTTCTATTATGTCTTTGTCAATTATATCTTTTATAATGACCTGATCTTTATTGATTGTCAAATTAATAGGATCTAACTTCCCTTGTTACTCTGTGATCTCAGTTAGTTGGATAGGAAATAAAATATTCTTCCATATAATTCATCGATTTCCTTTTGTATTTCTTCAAATTCACTGATCATGATCGTTAGTGATCTTTTCTTGACTATAAATCTCTTTGAATGCTCCTTCAATGATTCACTGATTCCTCTTATTGACAATTCATGTATAATGATAGCTAGAGATGTCTCCCTAATTTATTTCTTGGATACCATAGCATATTTGCATCTAACATCTATCTTCTTGTAAAGTTCATTAGGTAGGTGGAAGACAAGGTCAACCATAATTGTTCTAAATTTGTGTAGTGTAAAGACAACTACCTTCTCAATCTTTTCTTTTTCTTCATCATTTCTAGTTTCATATTTTACATATTTGAAACCTTCAAAATCTGCATAGTTCTTTATATTTTAGATAAACTCATCTACGTTCTTATGTTTTGAGGGCTACTTTTGCACAACCTTCAATTTTATCAAATCTTTTGATTCAGTCTCATTATATTCCTATAGATTTATCTTTCTCCTTGGTCTTCCATAAATCTTATTCTCTTATATACATTTTATGCTTTTGTTTCTCTACATCTTGTTTCATCTTCTCTCTCGGTGTGGAGGAAGACCATGTCAATGGTCTTGTACTGATTAGACTTGGAGTTTCCTTTTTAATTCTAGATTTCTTTCCCTTGAAATCAGAAGGACCAGATTCACCTTCTTTAGTAGTAACTCTTAGATTCTCATACAAACTACTAATCATTTTTCTAGTTTTCCTCATTTACTTAGGTATCAATATACATCTTTTTATCTTGTTCTTTACTTCTTCAGAAGTCCCATACTGATTGGATCTCTTATAAACCAATTTAGCTAACAAAGCTTAAATCTATTGTGATGCATTATCAATGTCCATCTCATATCCCATAGATTGTAGCCAGATGGTCCTAGGCTCTACAACTTTCACTATGCAAGTGTCAGTGTCTACTTCAAAATAAATAGTATCTTGGTAGTTTCCTCTAGTTGAGGTAAAATTCTAAACTTCTTGTGAATTCTGGCTTGAAACTTAGAAAAGTAGTCATTCATTATCATATCAAACTTATCTCCTAAACTTTTAATGAAATCATTTATTTGATATATGAACGGTTTATCCACACTTCATTCTACATTACCGATTGATGGGAAAAAGTTCTGAAAGTAGAAAAATATACATACCCACAATGAATCAAAGTTTAATGTGTTGGTCTTAGGTTTCCTAATTGAGTTCATGTTGTCTTCAAAATGCTTTAGTAGGATCTCACATAGATCAATCTTCATATCTTTCTTGACAATCTTCTAGGCTATATCCATAGCTCCAGATCATACACTATCTACCCAAGATAGACATGCAAAAATTACATGCAAAAATTATTTTAGGATAGTCAATGATAGACAATTTGAGACCTCTACCATCCTATTTCTCTTGTCCCAAATCAAACAATTTGTTCTTGTCCATTTTCTTATGTGCTTTAGGTTTATCATGGACTCGATAACTAGTCACAATATGCTCCTTTGTAATCTTGATTGGTGCATCAAGCCACATGAATTAGTTGAGAACTCAACTTAGCACAATTATCATCCATTTTGATTTAAACATACTTAGTACATGTAGTGCATGAATCAAACCATTGGTCTCCAAGTGGATATGCTCATCTTTTAGTTTCCCATTTACACACAGATTCTGGTAGGATGTATCAATGTTAACTTCACAAATCTCTTCGATCTTGAAATGGATGAAGACATGAATGTCTTAAATTCAAAACACTCTCAGAGGGATCGAAGATAGGGCTCCCATCTTATCGGGTTCAACAACTATAACTAGCGGTAACTTATAGTTCGAATTGACTGGGTCAATCTTCTCCATGACAATAGGATTTTAAACTTTTGGTGTCATTTCTTCATATATATAATCGCCTAATTGTAGGATTTCATTTTAATATTGACTCACTTACTCTTTCACAGCTCAAGAAAATACTAGATATTACTCAAATATGCTTACTTATGCTTAGATCTATTCAATTGATCAATTGAATTCTCTTGGAGGACTCATTTCTTCAAAGTGCTCAAATGTTCTCAAAGATGTAAGGTAAAAATGAAATGAAAAATGGTCTATTTATACCTTTTCCTTCATTAAGGTTTCTAACAACTATAATTTTAGAATTAAATTCTCTCACCCACTACCTTTTTCAACGATTCCCAATAATACTTCCTTTCACCAAATGAAACAAAATATTATACTCTCTCACTAATCAAAACATGAGATTTTATCTTTAAAGCATATATCCAAATGCATATAAATAATCTTATATGGATCTTTGCACAATTATTAGGAACTAATTTAAGGTTTAGAATTGTAGTTCTCAGTTCATACAAATACCTTTGATAGATTAGGTCAAGATAGGTGTACCTTATCCTGAGGATGAGGTGCCATCAATTGTTCCAAGTTTAGTTCCACCATCTTAAGAATTTATTCTTTATGTTCTATTAATCTTTCTCTTATTCCATCAACATTTACTTAAAAAAATTTCTTCTATTTTTCCTTGGTTGGAGCTTTGGATCGGTACATACAGTCTTTGGCTAAGTGACCAACCTTATGACAATATAAACAAGTCATTCTATAATTTATCCATGACCTTCTATTGTTACTTCAATTCATCAAAATTAAATTTGTCGTAATGTGTCCAAATCTCCCACAAGTTGTACATGAAATTCTTGTATTATAGCCCCATAGTATAGTTGATCCTTGTTGGTTGTTTATAGTATTCTGTCTGTTAGGTACCCATTTCACATTCTTCCTTTGTGACTTGCATTATTCAAAATTGTGACCATATATATTGTAGTCATTATGATAACCATTGAATTTTGGCTTCCTTGTATTGTTAGAAATCCTTGATCTACACTCAAATACTTTGTGACCATGTACTTATTGCAATTCTAACAATAACTATGTCAAATTTAGAAATGCTTAGTAGTTTACCTCTTTTCCTCCTACAAACATTAGCTATATGACCTATTTTTCGGCAATTATAATATGTATCCTTATTTGTCTTTGGTGGGGTACAAGTATCTCAGTTTTCTACTTGTTTTGAGAACTCTCCCTTCTTGGTAGTGTTATTTTTAGTAAATCCAATTCCAATAGTGTCTCTTGGTTGTTTCTGACCTCTTAGCTATTTTAATTGAGTATCCTTATTATTTTTTCATTCATTTTCAATACATCATTTGTGTCCTTTTAAGATTTTATTTCTTTCTTTCGATGTTCATTTTCTGATCTTAATCCAACAATCTCTTCAGCTTTCCTTCCAAGCTCATGATTAGCACCGATTAGTTGATCTGATATATTGTAGTGATTTTTTGTCAACCTCTATATATCCACATCTTTCTCATTCACCCTTGCATTTATTTTTCTTCACTCATCTTCAACCATTCTTTTATCATCTTCATCTGTTCTCTTTTGTTCCAGGACTTCACACATTCTTATCGATTGAGCTTCTTCTTCTTCTCTTTTCAGTGCTTTTACCTGATCATAAATAAGGTTTTTTTTGTTTATAGTCAGTAATTATATGGAAGATTAAGATTCATTAGAAAAAATTCCCTCTGATTTTTCTTCAAGTTCTTCAACTTGATCTTGAGTACCTTTCATTTGATGGGATATCTCTATTCTCTTGTTAAGTGAATGAGAACATACCAATGATATCTTATCTACTATCATAAATTTGTCTAAAGATAATGCAATTGATTTTGACTCTCTTATTTTTAACTTTACATCTTTCTGAACCTCATCAAGACAACTTACCCATTCTCATCAACTATTTACTAACCACTAACTGTTAGGATAATTAGAAACTTTCAAAAAGTGTAATAAAGCACTCATTGATGGGTAGACTATCATAGCACACCATGTGCTCAAAAAATGAAAAATACCAGTTAACTAAACAAAATTTTCCATTTTCTCTACTTCTATTGCTTTTCCAAAATAGATTTTATAAAACATTTTACATTAGTAGGCTTCATCTTTATTTTTGCATGAAAATAAAATTCTTCAACATTCTTAACATGCTGATATTTCTCCTTTGTTTTCTATATTATCACTAATTTTTGAATTCCAACTATGATTTTTTTTTCGTAATTGCTGATATTCTTCTCTATGGTGTCAAGTTTTATTTACAACCTCTTTTCCTTGTTATGTTTACAAGTGAAATTTTTACATCAGCATTGTATTAGAGGTTAACCTTTAATTAGACTCTCTACTGGTTCAATGAATGGATACTTTGACACCCAACCAATTTTAAGATTTCTTGACAAATCCCACTCCTAATCCTTTTTTATTTATATTTTCTTTTCCCCTTTCCCTCACCATAATCATCTATAGGATTATTACCCAAGTTGATTATATCACTCTAGATACCTAGGGTATCTATTAGAAAATCTTCTTCAAGTTCATCATAATTTTAGATATCAAGTTCTCGATGTTGTTCAATAGATTATGTAGGTTGTAAATCTTGTAGTTGTACTCATGAGTATGTACCTTCCCAATTTTCACCAAAAATATTTCCAATGCCAAAGTATGAAGATAAGGTTCTATATTTTGTTGGCATCTCTTGGTGTTCCCCACATTCAAGAGTCTTACCCTTCATCATGTTTGACATCTCTAATATTATAAAGGTTCCAAAAAATATCTACTTGTTTTTAAGAAGAAAGAGTAGAATATATAATTTATTGGACCTCTGACCTACAATCTAGATGTCTGAGGTCTCCTAGGTGATCACTCATGGGTCCCCACTCAATAAGATTGAACTCAAAATTGTAAAAAGATAGAGATAAATTGTTAATCATATTATAATACTTCAAGAAAATGATCACTCACATTAAGGTTCTTATTGAGTAGCACTAGCAGTCTCTAATGTAATCAATAAAAATATTGTTCTTGACTTGAAACTTCACTATTTATCCAAATTAAGATCTTAGAATTGACCAAATTATGTAAAAAAATCTGATCTTAGATTGTATTTATATTGGAATCCTTATTTTTAAAATTTGGAAATAATTTTATATGGTATACAAGTATTATGTGAATCACACATAATTATAAAATGTCTTATGTAATTCTTTAGGTGATTATGGACCATTGGATTATAATAGAATTGGGGAAAATTATGTGAGTTGAGACACACTTCCACAAAATTCTAGGTGAATTATTTCCTCATAAAAGTAGACCTTTCTATGAATATTTGAAAATTATGGCCATCGATTAAGACAAGCTCCAAAAATTGTAGGTAAAAATATGAAATATACCATTTGGAAAATGTAGATTTTATTTGTGAAATCTTTAAAGAGATGCAACTTATTATGAAAAAGTGACGGGTGATGGGGAAGTACATTTGACCAAATATTTATTAAGTCCTAAAAAATGGCCTCCTTGATTGGTAAAAGTTATTAGCCAAATTCCAAGTTGTCGATAAGATGCCAAAATTGTAGCCAAAAATATGAAATCTACTATTTGGAAAATGTACATTTTATTTGTGAAATCTTTATAGAGATATAATTAATTACAAAAAGTGATGGGTGATGGGGAAGTGCATTTGACAAAATATTTATTTAGTCTAGAAAAAATGGCCTCCTCGATAGGTAACATCAAGTAGGATAAAGCTAACACATAATTTATAAACTATTTACATAATATATTACAAATATTAATCAAATGAGATTTAACATCATAAATTGAAACCATGTACATACAATAAATTGACTTTTATTTAATATATTTTCTTAATATGTTTTGAAACAATTTAAATCATAATGCACTAATTCTTTTTTTATATATTATATATTCTAAGAGGGCTTGTAGGTGTGTAATACTTGAAAAGATTATTAATATACACAATATGTTATGTACAATAAATTTATTATTAATAAAAACATTTATTAAGAAAATAATTACAAGTCCCAAAAAATTGAAATGAGCATCTCAAATGAATATTAAACACCCTTTATTTTTTTCTACATAAATATAATAAAAAAGCCAATTAAATGAATAAATGGTTAAGCAATGTAATCATATCAAGGAGAAGTCAATTGAATTCTTTAAATAAAAAATATGAACAATTTTTTTTTAACACTTTTATTATAAGAAAAGAAAATCTGCACTTAAATATCAAAAAGTTTAACAAAATAAATAAATAATAATTTTATTTCTTTAATTTCAAAAAATAGAATTATCATACTTTTATGAGGAACATATATTTAACAAATAAGCCTTTAGTTTTCTAAATTATAATTATTTCTACAATCAGAAGTTTATCTTCATTTTATGAAAGTCCAAAATTTGATCTATATAATTTCATTAAAAGTGCAAATGCTATTTATAGAGCATATTAGAGAAATATGAACAAGTGCCACGTAATGGCTAGTACTTGTCTTTAGTTATTTAATTAGTTGTATTTTTAATTATATTACCATATAATTTAAAAAATGTAAATGAATAATTCTTTAAATTTATTTAATATATTATTATATTTTAAATAATAAAGAGGTAATATAATTGACTTATTTTAAATATTTGATATTAAAATTTAAAAATAAAAATAATAATATATTATTTGGCATTAACTATTATTTTAATAATAAAAAATTATAATAAGAAAATTAATATATTTATAATATAAAAATTATAATTAATATATAAAAAATAAATTAAAATAGACTACAATACAATAAACACACTCTTCTATTCTTTTATTTTAAAAAAATACATCAAATAGATATTATATAGATGTCTATGTTTACTATTTGAAAAATTTAATTTTTTAAATATATATGAACTACTTCTAGTATTTATATCATAACAATTATTGGAAAACCCTTACATTTATTTCCAACATGGAGGTTAATATTTCTTAAAAAGTGGAGACATAATTGTTTATATTCAATCATTCCTTAAAATCCATCTCTAACACCTCAAATCTATTAACAAATTATAATGAGGAAAAATATTTTTAAGAATGTAAAAACTTAAATTATATGAATGTAAACTTTAGAATAATAAAATAAATTTGAAAAATAAAAAACAACATATTTATCATTGGTTCATATGATTTTTTTTAATAACTTGTTCACTAATAGAATCCAAAATTCATTACCTTACGGACAAGTACTAATAAGTGATATCTTTATATTTAAACAATATTTTTTGTTAAATATATGTAACATGTTCACTTATACTGAACATGCTTGTACTTTTGATATTATTACTGGATTTATACTTTGTCTTAAAAAAGATGCTAACTTGTTCTAGCAAATCCTTTCTTCTTACATCCTTTGGTTTATATGCAAATTTAGAAATGAGGATAAATTTCAAGGTAACGACAGAGTACTTAGTGATTTTCTTAGAAAACTCATACATTTTAAAATTATTTCGTAGGTTTGTTGTGTGATAAGGCTTGAAAAGGAGAAGTTGCTGAGATTTCTCCACGATGGTCACGCCACCATGTTTATCTATGAAATGAAATACAACTTCTAATGGGTCAATATTGTGGACAATTAGTCAACCTTTGATGATGTGCTTAAAAAGCTGATTAAGGAAATCAGGGATACCAGGGGGCCCTACTTTGATAAACTTGAAATGTTCACTCATATTTTGGAAAGTAAGAAAGTGGTTTGGATGGAGGGCACTCAAGGGTGGACGTCCTGGGTTGAAGACTATAATGATATTCTACTTTAAGTATACTATGTTCCTTTTTGGTGTTTACACTCACGGAAATTGTCAAATACTTTGATCTTCTATATTATTTTGTAATGCTTTAATTCTATGTGAACTTGGTGGGTAGAGGCCCTACCTCCCCACTCCTAGTGCTGTAACTTTCCTTTTTGATCAATCGATTTTTAATTAAAAAAGAAAAAATTGTATATTTGATTTTTTATAAGATAATACCATATTATAAAAATATTCAAATCAAGGGCCAATTCATAGGATTATTATAGTTATGTGTTTTACCTTAGTCAAGTCATCCCAATAAATCTTTATATCCCATATTAGCTTCCCTAGAATCTATTGATTTGTGAGATTTGCAAGAGGAATTCAAGCTCATCATATTGAGCATGCATATTCATGAGCTCTTGCACTTTCTTCATATACCAAACTATTTACTGCATCATCTCTTTGATAAATCTCCAAATCCTAAAGAAACATCAAACAAATATATGAGTCTAATAATCAAACTAATATGCAGAGTTCACTTAGTTGGCTAGTTGTAGTTATATCTTCAATAAAATAACATTTATTGAAAATCAAATAAATTTATAAACATCTATAGAATAGTTGAACTATAATTCTAAGAGCTAATAATAATGATTTAAAATGGCGTAGAGTCTATTATGAAGTGGATTAAGTAGAACTAAAATGTGTAAAAAAATCTAATTAATAGTTGATGAGATGTGATTTGAATTGAAACTTTAAATTTATTTTAAAAATAAAAAATAATGAGAAAAATAAAAGTGATATAAATTTTTTTATTAATACAAGTAATAAAATATAATATTATATAAATTGATAACAATTTTTAAAGTGTATTCAAAATTAAATTATATAAATAGTCAAATTTCAAGATTTAACTTACATTAGACAAAATTATAATTATTGACAATTTAGATTTAACATTTGCAATACAAATTTCTCTATGTAAACACAAGTTAAATCTTATTAAATATTTTTTCTTAGAAGACAAAGTACAAGTAAATTTATGAAAGATGAAAAAAATAAGATACTAATGTCTTTTATATTTGAGAATATTAAAGAAGAATTTGTTTTAGAAGCCAAGTGATCAAAATAAAAAATTAATATATTACTTACTATAATATTATATTAAAAATAGAAGAATTACAAATAGTTTTTTCAAAATTAAAATTAAAAAATACATAGAAAAGGAAAAAATAATATTGACAAATCTTAGTCATTAATAAGTATTAAGAAATTAAAATTAATATTATATTTATATTTTATTTGTATTTACTTAAAGGAAATAAATAATAAATTATTAAAATAGATTTACATAGATTTGTTCAAACTATTTATATTAGTTATTTTAATAAATAGGTTTAATAAAAGATATTTTGAAAAATACTGATTAATATATTTGTAATTAAAAAATATCTGCAAAATAACATGAATTCTAATAATGACAATATTGAATCTCATGCCATTATCATATATAAAATAATTAATATATTTAATATTAATTCTAGAATACTATTAAAGTATGGACAGTAAATAATACAAGCTACAATATTCTCAATTCTAAAAATCTTTTATAACCTTTTTAAATAAATAAAAATAAAAATATATTTAAAAATAAAAAACAATTAGACGTGAAAATTTGTAAATCGTCATTTATAAACTCATATTAAGAACTGAATTAGGTGGCTGTTAAAGCTCTTCAAAGCTTGGACATCATGCTATGTGAATCTTAAATCAGGGATAAATAAACCATTGGAACTTTTGTATTGATAATTAATAAGATGTGCACATGAAACGTATTTAATCCCAGCTTATCAAGACGCACCCTAAAACAAATGAGTAGTTCAGTTTAATAAGTCAATTATGTGGCTGTTAACCACTTGCACATTTGGTGCCAATCTTAAATCATGGTAACGAAAGCATTTATTTCTTCTTTTTTTGGGTGAAGAATGCTGATTTAGACCAGTTACAAACGAAAGAGTAACAAAAATGATTTGTAATCTATTAGATGAGTCAAGACAAGTCAGAGGAACAATTAAAATGAACAATTTTATAAAGTATACAAAGAAAATAAGCATTCTAATATTTTTATATAATAGCACAATTGTATTTCATTGATTATCATTTGACCTAATTTTTTATCAATTGACTAAAAAGTTCTTGTAATCTCTTGAATTACTAAACTATAAGAAAATATTCCCGCAAACAACACAAAAACAAATAAGAATTAATCCTGGCTAAAAATTATTTGAGCATTTTGATGACATTTTGATTTCATACACACTCTCCACGATTGTGAACTTGTCAGGATCGTGTTGATGATTAATATATTTTATAATGAACTTCCATTATTTATATAAGAAACATGTTAGACGTGAAGCGTATTGTAATTGTGCGCACAAGTCTTTATTTTTCCAAACGTGCTGGTTTTTAGTATGAACAAAGAATTGAGTGACGACATTGAATGCTACGTTTGACGGTTGATATTGACAGTTTTTGGGAAGCCCATGAGAAAAGATAGGAACGTTGAAAATTTTCTGGAAACTCTTGAAAAAAAGGAGGTAACGTCCAAATATATTTGACAAAAATGCCAGACATGATTTCCATCGATTCCATCAACAACGTCAGCATATTACATATGGTAGAAATTGAATCAAATGTGTGGTGCTGAGAATGCGATGCACTCACGTAAAATACAGACTTTTAGGAGACAATTTTATCTGAAAGTCAGCCAAAAGCATGGGACGGGCTATGCTTCTCATAAAATGTATTTTTGATTAAAATTGAAAAATCTGAAAATATAATAGATTTTATAAAATTTTCACCATCTGTTCTTCATGATCTGAGTGTTTTCAATCAAAAATAACAAAAAAAATTTCAGAATAAATCACTGCATTTTCACAAATCTGTTTTTTTTTTTGGTATATTTTATTGGGAACCTAGCCGCCACCAAAAGCATGTGGTATCTAGTTGTAGCCAATTAGAAGGTGCTGAGATCAAGTCTTCATAAATTAAAAAAATATATATTTGAAAGTAGAGACTAGGGCAAAGAGCATTAACTAATTGTTATAGCTAATTTCATACAATTTAAATTATTAAATAGTATAACAAATTGGTAAAATAGAAAACTTCTTGGGTTGTAAATTTGTTTGAAGATGCCATTTTATTGTCATTAGTTAATGGGTGACTTTTAAGTAGGTTATGTAAGGTACCAAGTCCATTTTTATGCTCTTTAAAGGGATGCTTTGTTTCTTCTCTATTTTATAAGAAGACTTTATCAAAATTCTTTCTTCTTGGTTTTGGTTCTTTGTCAAGCAACACCTTCATCTATTAGCTAGCATCTAAGTTTTGATCTTCAAAATCATTCAGGTAATGCTATCCTAATTTGGGTTTACCTCCTATTGCCTAACATACTTTTCCTTTTCAAATTTAATTATTCATAGACTCTATCAACACAAAAGAACAACTCTTTAGCAACAGTTAGGTGAAGCATGAAGAATTCCCCTTTGAATTTTATATAGGTATAACTCCCTTAGATTTTCAATGAATGAAACTAAACTTAATTCTCAACATATACTTTTTACTAGAAAGTACAAAGGCATTAACTGATATCCATGACATCAACACACAATGGATACAAAACTTGTATGCATATATATGGATTAATCTTTACTAGGACTCATAGATCCTTCACAATTAAGTAAAATAACATCTAAACAACTTTGGACACAGACAAGAAAGCATGTAAACAACATAAATACGTTGGATTAATTATGGAAAGTAAAGTAGTGAGAGGGGATGGGCAAATCAATACTCCAATAGTTTTTATATACTTTTCTAACCATTCATCAAATTGAAAACTTTGCATATAAAAACATAAAACATATAAATCAAAATCTTGAAACACAACTCATAACACCATGATTTTTGGTCTTGACAAAGCCTTGGTTAGAGGAAAAAACTATGGTGGGGATGATACCCACAACACTTCACTACTGCAATAAATTTTTTTCTCATTTAGAGCTACAAAATTAGCTATTTCTTATAGCTTACCCTGTTAAGAGTATTTACCCTACTAAGAGTATAAAGACTTATTCCATCTACCTTGCTAAATGATTTTACAACTCTAATCTAAGAGATGTACCATGTTAAAGGATTTAGAATTTAACACCTATTAGGGACTACTCAATTAAGAGATTTTATAATTTTGATTACACTACAATTAGTAACAAAAAGTGTCTCTAATGGTTTCATCAACATATGCTTATCAGACTTAATATGCTCAGTATCAATTTACCTCATATTGTATTCCACTTATAATTCAACTTCTATACTCATTAGTTTCAACCCTAAATCATATTCACACTCTTCTCTTACTACTCTGTTACTCTGTGGCTTCTCTTCTCATCACCTTTCGTACACTTATCTCTGACTGATCATCACCCGCTCTCTCTTTTACATATTGTGATCTTCATACTTTGATCTATTTATACTCAATCTAGAAGTGGTGGAAAGATTATAGAACATTCACCTTAGATGGTGATACCAATAGTTACATCTCCAATGCATATATTACATTTAATTTTCATTGGCAGATCTCACATTGTAATCATGAAAAATCATTGGAATGTCCCTGCTTGGGAACCCATAAGGAATCGGGTCTTTTGACTGAAAATTACAACTAACAATTTTTTTAACATTATATCATTTCATTATTACATTCAAAAGTACATTCCTTAAGGTTCTCGTATTGATTTCATTTACCAATATATATGCATTCATTAATATTAAAATTGAATTCTATTTCTTTTCCTTTACTTTACATTTCACAATATAAAAGAAAGGTAAGACAATAATAATTCATTCATAACTATATCTGTACTTCCTATTAGTTTCATTTCATTTCCCTACACATTGAATAACTATCCTTTTCAATTTCAATTAAATAGGTTTACATTGTGACATTGCTTTTCATTCCACATAGGAGACATAGGGAAAAGATACAAGATTACATTTTAAGTTACAATTTTTGAATCCTCAAATAAAAACCCTTAAAATAACCTTAAAACTATCCCTCCCTGATTACATTTATTTATTCTTTCCATTCCCAATAATAAATATATTTACATTAACAATTGCATGAATGGCCTGAAGGCTTTACAAAGAAATCTTTACGTCTTTCTTTCAAAAAATACATGATACAACATTAGAAATCTTTATCACTACAAGATGTCTGAAACACATCGAAGCCATGAACCACAAACAAAACCTCGAAAGATATTTGCCACACAACCATGTGAAACTATGTAGTTCCACCCCTATGCTAGGAGATATAACCAAGATACTCACAAGTCCTAAAGAAACCTAAGGCTTTACAAATCAATAACTTGAAAACCAAAAGAAAAGACATAAAAGATATCACTTTACTATACGCAAGGGTTAGGTTCCTAGGATACCATCTAGGTGAGTGTCATGACATCACCTTCATATTTGGATCTTCCCTAGAAACCATGTAACCCCAGTCCCCCTTTCTAAATAGATATCTACCCTGGTAGTTACCTATGGTCTTGGTAGTCCAACATGACTATGTTGACTTAATTATGTGTCTTTCATTATCTTTCGAAAACTCCCCTTGTCCCAAGTTCATTATTAGGTTATGACTTTTTACTAACTCACCCATATGATCATCTAGAAACCACTTTGGCTTCGAACACCTATGGTGAGCCACTCACCTAGGGTACATAGTCCACTAAATACACACACAAGCCATGAAACTATAAAATACCTTAAAAGATTCATCTTGAAGGTCTAGGGAACCCTCCTGTGAACTTAGGCCACCAAAGTGAGTTCTAGCCTCATAATATGAATACAAGCATAAGAAAAGTACTAAAATAAAATAAGTAACACATTATAATACCATAAAACCATTGACAGACATACATAAGTGATACATGTTGCATCCCAAGCATGATAAATAGGTTATGGAGGTCACAAGCGCAAAATCTACAAAATATGAGCCCCTAAGACCCTCTAAAACCCCAAATGACATTTTATAATAACCCATAAGACAATCTAGGTACTCCCATACTAAAATTGACCAAAGGTCGTATGGATATTGGTATGAAATTGTATGACATTCCAGGCTGCCCATATGACACTGTACCCAAAACTTCCTAGAATTGCTTGAAATTGACATTTTTAAGTGTGGAGAGTGCCTGGAAAAGGTTCTTTGAGGTCTACCTAATTAAGGTACCTTAGTACCACTTCTATAACATATCCTTAATACAAACTATGTTCCAAAAAAGATAATAAAATCAAAACATCAAATTCACAGTGAAAGCCCGAAGAAGCAATGAAGGGGAAACCCTAACTACATCCTTCCCTAAACCATCCTAACCTTTTCTAACCTTTCCTAAACCTTCCTAAACTTCTCTAAACCATTAAATAACATTCAAATACACCAATATAAAGTATCACAATAAATCATAGAACTTCCAGGAAGAATTTATAGGAAACTATTTTGTAAATATTTATATAAACTTCCCAAAATTATACCTTACAAAACATGAGAATAAATAACCAATTATATTTCCTATAAATAAATACTTTATTCACACTATGAAAAGAAATATACATATAAAACACATACACAAACATAGAGGGAAGAAAAGAGATTCATCCCGGTTCTAGACCCTACTTGGAGTCCTGTAAATAATCCTCTCAAAGGGCTGGAACACGCTTCTGCAATCCTCTAAGGTTTTGGGAAATGGTGAGATCGTAGTCTCCTAGATAGATTCTCCACTAAAAATAGACCTTCCTCCTTCCTCAAAAAATCGACACACTTTCCCTCATGAACTAGAGAAGAATTTTAAGAACACATAAATCCTCACAAATGACTTCCTGAACAAAACTTTTAGAAATCACCTAATTTTACTCCAAACTTCCAATCCCCACAAAAATCCCAAAACCAAATAATTTAACGTCCAACTATATGGTTGGAGGATTTTTTTTATGGGAAACAACACGTCTAACTTCCATACGTTGTTGATAAATTAACCAAAAACTTCCCGTAACCACATAATAAAGATTTTTAATAATTTTAGTTAAAATATCCTACTAAAAACACTATAACAAACAAAATAGACACAAATCTCTCAAGTAAAACACATAGCACAATTGGGATCAAACTAGCCTAACTTGTAGGAGGTTCCAAGTTCAAATATCCTAGATAGTTAGTATTACGAAAAGAGATTCCTTTATTATTTTCTTATTATTATTTTTACTTTTATTTAATATACCTTATTTAAGAATTAAAATACCATTTACATAAGCAATCAAAAACACATAATTAATGTTATTTATATATACACATGAGTATATATGTGTGCAACCACATATACACATAGAAGAAACCAATCCAACATCAAAACATAAATCTCAAAACTACATCAAAACACTGCACTCAAATTCCCCATCTAGGGTAACCTCCTAATGGAAATCTAAGTCCATGGGTTGCCTTGAGGTTAGCTTGGTAAAATCACCACACAACAATAATTCAAGGATTTTGAAGGCCCACTCAGATCCGTGTAGCCAGGTGGAGTCGATGCTTGGTATGTGCATCATGTGTCACCAACCAACATACATACATACATACATACATACATACATACATACATACATACATACATACATACATACATACATACATACATACATACATACATACATACATACATACATACATACATATATATATATATATATATATATATATAAACAGATAGTGGTAAATAACGAGGGAGAGTGCAACATCATGTGGACCTCTTGTAGGAGTAACTATGACTCCCTCTCCTCATCCTACACTCACATAAAATATCATAACCATCCAACATAATGGGGTTGGTAGTGTTAGATCCATCATAAATATAATAAAAATAGTAATAATAATATAAATCAAGTATGAAACATTTCACAAATAACTCATTTCTAGACATTCATCATTTAATGCCAAATCATTTAATATCTCCATAATAAATTCTATATATATATATATATATATATATATATATATATATATATATATATATATATATATATATATATATATATATATATATATATATATATATATATATATATATATATATATATATATATATATATATATATATATATATATATATATATATATATATATATATATATATATATATGCTCAAATGTCTAATCATAAAATGTTAACCAAGTAATAATCATACTCCAAACATATAATCCAAATAACCAAGTAGTAGTTCTATCAGTCTAGAATATGTAGATACTAGGGTGGGCATTATATTCTCTACCCCTTGTATTAGGCTTACTCCTAGAAGCCTAAAAATAAGTATGGATATGTAGATCTGCTTCTTGTAGCACCCTCCTAAGTGGTGGAGCTCTCATCACCGGGGTCCCACAAGACAGTTACCTTCTCTATCTTGTGACCCCTTAGGGTCAAAGTTCACTGCTAGAGTATACACACTGGCTGCAAATCTAGTTACCCATCCTCTACCTGTAATGTGTTCCAATCCAAAACATGGGTCAAATAAAGAATATACTCTCTAAGAATGGATACCTGAAACACATCATGCACACATGTGAAGATGGGTGGGAGGGTGAGTCAGTAAGAAACTAGTCCTATCCTCTCAAGGATCTCAAATGGACCCACAAATCTTTGTGCCAACTTAGAACCTTTTCTGTAAAGGATAGGGCTCTTACGCGGGTAGACTCTTAAAAAAACCTTATTTGCAATGAAAAACTACCTATCAATGATGTGAGCATCAACATACTTCTTCTTCCTATCCTGAGCCATCACAAGATGTTCTTTGATCTTTTGTACCTACTACTACGTATCTTGTAACATCTTAGATCCAATTAGTACTCTATCCTCTAAGCGATCCCAACTCAGAGGGGTATGACAAGGATGACCATAAAGAGCCTAAAATGGTGAAATTCCTAAGGAACTTTGATAGCCATTATTTTTGTTGGAAATATAAATGGGAAAGTAATACTGAGAGGGGGGGGGTTGAATTAGATCTTACTAACTTCTATCCTTTTAAACTGTTAAAACTTTATGCATCATGTAAACAAATCTTGATCATTCTAAGTAACATAATATGTCAAGTAGCATACATGAAATCACACATAACACAATAAATTTTGGTAACCTAGAAACCATTGAAAGGTAAAACTAGGGTGGGGATGACACCCACAAATCTTCACTACTGCAGTAATAAGTTTTGCCTATTAAGGCTTTACAAAATGTGATCAAATCATGATCTAACCTGTGAAAGGTTCGCTTTGTTAAAAGCTAAAAGACTTGTACAGTCTACCTTGTTAAAGGATTTATAAACTTACAATAAAGTAAGCACTCAGTAAAGAGATTTATAAAAGTCTGCTAAGACTACTTGGTTAAGAGATTTACCCTGATACACTAGTCAAAATGTCTCAGTACCTGATCTTTTGGTTTGCACTGATATGCTGATTACAGATCTTCTCTTTACTGTATGTTCATGATCTCTTCTATCTGATCTTTCTTTATTATGTCCTTTCACTACTTTGCTCGGTCACTAATCTTTGTCTGAATACTAGACTATACTAAATAAAATCTCCTAATCATTTCTTCATATTTATAGTATTCATCTGATGTCAATATCTCTTGTTCTCTCTGATTTACACTCTTTTCTCTGATCTAGATCTTGCCCTTATATAACATCAAAAACATTTTACCATTGCAAGATCTACGGTTCAGATTTATTTCTATTGCCGCCTAAACTATACAATTTTCTGATTGGCTGTAGATTTTACATAGGGATTAATGATAATAATATGGATGCATAATTACCTCTATAATTACCTCAATAGATAAAATAAAAAACATTATTATAACCAAAAATGGTTTACCTCGATCATTGTCCCATTCCAAACTTGTATGTCAATTCCAGCCCACTTGGGAAAAGTTATTCTTGGCACTCACCATTAACTGTACTCGGCATCAGTTGAACTTCTCTATCACTCGGTAATCATTGATATATGTAACTTAGCAAAAACTATACTCTTGGCATATTACAAACATATAGTGACCATGACTTTACTCGGCAGTACTACTGCTCGGTAAGTATACAATATAAAACTTGGCCTTTACAAAATGACTCATTCACAGTGATGACTGACCATCATTTCTTAGATATATGACTAAGTGTGAAACACTAATGGTCAACAAAACTATAGAGATCTACAATCTTTCCCTTTGACATTAGTGGCAAAAACACTATGTCATGACATTTGTATTTACAATTACAAAAGTATGTTTGTACTAGCATAATACTCCCCCTGAGATATATATATACATATTAAAAATTATGTTACCAGTCCTTGTTCATACTAGTGTCATGATGATTCCCCCTTGATTTTTACATGACTAATTTCTTCATTAGTAGGTAGGTCACAAATTTTCTCTAGAAAAAGTCTATGCAACACCGTGATCATGTATAGTGCATCCATCCAAGCAGTTGAAGCAAGGTTCAAAACTTCTGTCTACACTTCTAAATCGACAGCTAAACTGATGAGACTCTCACCTGTGGACAATTGTGGATCACTCAGGATCAATGTTTTAGCTTTTGCTAATTTTCTCTGTATAGCCTCTGATGAGGTGTCAAAACATCTTGAATAGAGAGTAGGTGAGAATGAATCTTGCCATCATTAACCATTAGCTCGGCTAACTTACCTTGTGTCTACATGACTTTTACATAATGTCCAGAACTAGTGTCTACATCCAAGGTTAGGGACTGGCTTGTAGCTTTAATCTCTTGCTTGAGAGTCTCAAGAAAGAATTGATTCTCATTTGTGAACAATTCAACATTACATATTTTTTCCAATAGCGACTGGCCATTGACAACTAATCCCTCGGTCTCCCTTACCGATTTTGATAGCTCAATCTATTTTACTGCTATCTCGACAGATATCTTGTTGAGCATTTTGGTCTCAAATTACCGTTCTGACCATTCATATAACTTATCACTTGCACAACTAACTCCATTATTGACTTTCTAAACAATATGTACAAGTTGTTTGAATATGAGAATGGAACTATTTACATTTGATAAGTCATATACTTCATTAAATATGTCTTTGATTTTATGAAGAACCTTGTTTTGCTGATGTTCTCTTCAGAGTTCTACTTGCCTGCTTTTCCTTGTCAGCAAATCTTTCATTATGTGCAGTTGCTCAAAAGAAAGGTTATCTATATCCCATTTAGGAATAACAATTACTTCATCAATTGTTACCTCATTTTTTTTTCCTTCTGTGCTCTCAACATCTATACAAGGGCTTTGATTACCTCTTGTTCCTTTGGCTCTTATTCTTCAATGAATTTTCCTTTGATGTTTTCTTCTCCTTTCTCCTTCTCCTCAGCATGAGGACTAACCTCTTGTTCATCTAATTTTATTCCATGTTCTTTTGTGCTATGTTCTTCCTTAGGAGGATGCTAAATTTTGTCTTCAGCTTTAACTTCTTCCCCAGTAGATTGGGCTAGTGGTATCGACTTGATGGGTTCCTCGATAAGACTTGTACTGACTAACTTATCAATAGTAGCAACTCCAGGTAGAGTAGGACGCTCATCAGAAGATTGTGTGCTCGTGATGGTGGGATGATTCATGACCTGCAATAGTACTATGCTTCTACCTGGTAAGGGTGTGTCAATTTCTTTTGTGTTCTTTAAATCATCGTTAGTTAAGAACAAATTCTTAATGGGGCTCTCCTCTGGCATGTCAAAAATGTGAACTTCAAAAGTATCATGTGATTTCACTTCCTTAGGAGTATCAGTCTCCATTTTATTTTGCTTGTTGTTAGGTTCAATAAATGTTGAAGTGGTAACATCTTTTCCTTCATTCTTTCCTTCATCCTTTTCTTCATCCTGGGTGGGTAATAATCCAAATAATACCTTCCAAATTTTCAAACTTTCTTGTACAACATCTTCAACCTTGTGTTGAAGAATTATATAGGCTCTAAGTTTAGGATTAAATTTGCCTCTGTATTGCTTAATTATCTATTTGATGTCTATAGGAGTGAGATTGGATTCAACTTGTGCTAATGTACTCTCTCTTATTTCCTTCTCTGTTTGTCGAGCATACTCCCATTTCTGTGCGACCTTTCTACATAATTCCTTTGGAATTCTATTTTCAATATCAATTGGTAGCATCTTGAAAATGCATAACATTTAAAGAATAGCATCCTCAACTTTCTCTTTATCTCCAATGCTCATTTGTGCAAACTTCAATCTTTTCACCTCATCTACTACAACTGTGCTAGTAATCTTAAGACATAATTCATCAACAGTGAGTTGATGTATATCCTATTGTATAGCCTTCCCCTTTATTGCTTCATCACTCTCAGTTTCTTCATCATCATCTTGTGTTAGAACAAGTTTCCTTCTCGGCTTCTTCATAGCCTTGGTCAGCATTGTCTTGGGTTGAGTGGGTTTTCACTTTGTAGATGTAGGAGGCATCTTAGGAGTCTCGATAGTAGTTCTTCTAGTCTGAGGCCTTAGTGATGGTGTCACTGACACTTTACATTTCAACACTCTTCTCTTTGTTAGGGACTCGACAATTATTGGTTTCTTCTCTTCTTCTTCTTCTTCTTTCTCACTACCACTAGTTGCACTCTCTTTATCTTCTCCCAATCCTTGGGTCAACTCTAGTGGTGCATCCTTCTCAGATTCTTTAATATGTTCTTCCTGATTTTTCACTATCTTCTTTCTTCTTCTCTCAGTGGTGGTAGCCAATAATCCCAAAGAGATCTTGGCTTTGGCCTCCTCAAATGTGCCAGAGTAAGGTGCCTTAGCATCAATTTCCTTGGCTAAGAGGGTTGTGATTGTAGTAGTAACTTCATCAATATTGAGTTCATAGGGTAATGGCATTAACCATGAAACCCTAGGTAGGACTGCCTGTGCATAGGTAAAGTTTGTGTGTACCAAAAAACATATATCTCTACTGTATTTCTCAATCAAAGACACAGGAACTATAGTCCTATTTCTCCTCTTCTCCTTAAACTCAATAAAATAATTATCCATTGTTCCTTCAAAATCATCGCCAAACTAGTTTATAAAATCATTTATTTGAATAGTGATGGGCTTCATCTTATCCCATGTCACACCGCCATGTGTAGGAAAGCACTTCTTGACATAAAAGAATTTATAGACTAGTAGAGAACTGAACTTACACATAGAGTTCTTCACTATCTGGATGGAGTTCAAGTTCTCAGCAAGTTGAGTTAGCTGGAGCTCGGCAAGATCATATGTGTGCCCTTTCTTTATTATCTTCCATGCTTGTTCCACTGTCATATAGGGGACACTTTCCAACCAATTGGATTGGTAAAACTTGTGCGAGATGACTCTAACAATGAAGTCAATTTCCAGATCAGTGATGGTGGAAATTGTCATTCCATGTTTGTTCCAAAATGCGTAGGTGTTTTCTTGAATATCCTCTTTTCCTGCACATTTCATTGTTCTCTTTCTATCAATTGTAGGGTAACCAGTGACTTTGTGTATCATTTTCATTGTGATCTTCACCCGTCCATCTTCCAACCATAATTGCATGTCATGTACTCGACCCAAAATGATCTTTATCCATTCTACTTTGAAATTTTGTGGGAAATTTAGGGCATGCACTAACCCTTGATCGGAAAAAACCTTATGTTTTGGCTTCAACACTCCATTGACACATAGTTTATCATATGCTTCCCTAATCTCATAATCACCAATTTCTCCAATTTTGCACATATAGAAAGACCTAATGTTGTTCATCAATAACACATTTCCTAGAATAGAAGATAGGGCTCCATTCAAATCTCCCTTGACAATGCTTTCGGATATTGCCTTGAATACCCTCGGTTTGCAAACTTTGTTCCTTAGAAGTTGCACATTGAAAACTTCCATCCCTTGTTTCTTGACTAGTGTGGATGAAGATGATGCCATTTTAAAGTATAATTTTCAGAAAGAAAATATTTTCTTGATAAAGTACCATTTTGTCAATAACCTTGTAGATGAATTTTGCTGACGGCACGCTGAGAATATTCAGAATCACTTTGCTTGATCTGCTTGCACAAATTTTGATTTTCTCTCTAAAATCTCAAATAGCCTGGTCAAATGAAATTAATGATAACTTTCCTCTTAATAGAATCCAAAAAAATAGGATTAGGGCCTCATAAATGCTTTGTACAGATTTTGGTGGAATATAGCTATCTCAGCAAACTCATGTTAACCTTAGTGAAACACAAGCTCAATCAATATAACCATTGTGATACAGCTCAGCATAACATTTTGGCCATAATAGGTGCTTGGAAAACATTGATAGCTCGGTCAAGACACTGATGCTCGACATCATAAGTGAAAATTTATATTTTTCTCAGATATGTCCTAATGCATCTTTGTCTATGTAGATATGGAATTTTTCTTGATTCTATGTTAGGAATTGATGTAAAGTAAAGCTTTGCAAGAATCAGTTCCAAACATACCTTTCATGCTTAGTTAGAAGAAGTGTGATCACCTCATCCATCGGATTGTGTGACCTCAGATGTGTTTTCTTCAATAGTTCCTTCTTCTTTCTTCCTCCATGTCTTTTACATCTGGTTCCTTAATTTTTCATGGATATCCTCATTCTAGTTATTATCATTGCTTAGCATGAGTGATCTCAAATCTTTCTTTAAGTGACCAACCTTATTACATTTGTAATAGACCACGCTTCGATTCATCCAGCTTTTAGATTTTCCTCTAAAGTGAGTCTTCATGCAATTTTCTCCAATGTGTCCATACTTACCACAATAATGGAAATTATACTAAGTGTTGTAATCCCAATTGTAATAGTTGTGCTTTGTGACTAGCTTTGTTTTCTCATTGGATGACCACATTGGTCTAGATCTGCATTCAAATGCTTTATGTCCATATTTCTGACAATTGAAACAACTTCCTTGAAATTTGGGTGAGGTGGGTGGATTGCTTGCTTTAGATCTACATTCATGTTCTTGATGTCCATGCTTTTTGCAGTTAAAACAATGTCCATTAAACTTAGGTTTAGAATTAGACTTATGATGTTTTCTTCTACATATGTTGGCTGTATGTCCTGGCTTTCCATAGTGATGACATGTAGGATTTTTGTTCTTTGGTTTAGCAATATTTTGTTCTCCATTCTTTGATGATTCTCCTTCTTTAGTAGATGAATGTTCATTCAGTCCAAGTCCAGATCTATCACCAAAACTCCTAGGTGACCTTAACAGTTCTTCAAAATACTTTGCAACTTCATTAGGTTTGTTCATCCTTTCATTCATTTCTTTCTTAGTTCTCAACCCATGTTTCAGCTGATTATTTTTTAGTTTTAGTTGATTGATCTCCATGTCTTTCCTACCCAATTCTTGGTTGGCCAGTAGTAGTTGGTTTACCATATCTAGTTGATTATTAGACAACCTTTGCATGTCACTTGTTCTTTCATCTAGCCTTATTGTAATTTGTCTTTTGTCTACTGCAGCCATTGCCTTGTCATCTTTAGCTTTTTTTTTTGGCTCCACTACTTCACAGAGTCTGACTGATTGAATTTCCTCTTCTCTCTTTAGAGTCTTGATTTCATCATTTAGTATGGTATTTTTCTCCAGCAATTCTTTTATGGCTTTATCACTTTCTGTAGAATTACCAATATCAAATAGTCCAGTGATATCTTCTTCTTTGTACTGTGGCTCATTTTGTTGAATAGTAATTTCTCTTCTTTTTCTCAAGGACTTCTTCAATTCCCCTCTGGCTACTTCTAGTTGTTGTAATTCTAGTTGTACTTTAATCTTTTGATTCTCTATGACCTTCCCCAGTTTTTAAGCTTCCATCTTAAGATCTTTTTCCTCAAGTGGTTAGACTTCCTATGAGAAACCTTTTTCTCTAATACCAAGTGTTGGAAATATAAATGGGAAAGTAATACTGAGAGGGGGGGGTGCATCAGATCTTACTAAATTCTATCCTTTTAAACTATTAAATCTTTATGCATCATGTAAACAAATCTTGATCATTCTAAGCAACATAACATGTCAAGAAGCATACATGAAATCACACATAACACAATAAATTTTGGTAACCTAGAAACCCTTGAAAGGTAAAACTGGGGTGGGGATGACACCCACAAATCTTCACTACTACAGTAATAAGTTTTTCCTATTAAGGCTTTACAAAATGTGATCAAATCATGATGTACCCTGTGAGAGGTTTTCTCTATTAAAAGCTAAAAGACTTGTACAATCTACCTTGTTGAAGGATTTATAAACTTACAATAAAGTAAGCACTTGGTAAAGAGGTTTAACCTGATGCACTGGTCAAAATGTCTCAATACCTAATTTTTGGTTTGCACTGATATGCTGATTACAGATCTTCTCTTTACTGTATGTTCATGATCTCTTCTATCTGATCTTTCTTGATTCTATCATTTCACTTCTTTGCTCGGTCACTGATCTCTATCTAAATAGTAGACTATACTGAATAAACTCTCCTAATCATTTCTTCATATTTATAGTACTCATCTGACCTCAATATCTCTTGTTCTCTCTGATTCACACTCTTTTCTTTGATCTAGATCTTTCCCTTATATAACAAAAAAATGTTTTACCATTTCAAGATCTACAGTTAAGATTTAATTCTATTAACACCTTAACTATACAATTTTTTGTTTGGCTGTAGATTTTACATAGGGATAATTGATAATAATATGGATGCATAATTACCTTTGTAATTACCTCAATAGACAAAATACAAAACATTATTATCACCAAAAATGGTTTACCTCGATCATTGTGCCATTCCAAACTTGTATGTCAATTCTAGTTAACTCAGCAAAATTTATTCTTAGCACTCGACAGTAATTGTACTCGGCATCGGTTGAACTTCTCTATCACTTGGTAATCATTGATATATGTAACTCAGAAACAACTATACTCTCGACATATTACAAGCATATAGTGACCATGACTTTACTCAGCAGTACTACTTCTCAGTAAGTATACAATACAAAACTCGGCCTTTACAAAATGACTTGGTCACAGTCATGACCGACCATCATTGCCTAGATATATGACTAAGTGTGAAACAGTAATGGTCAACAAAACTATAGAGATCTATAAGAAAACTCCACTAGGTATAGATAGTCTTCCCAATGGGTCTATCTATCCATCAGATACATTCTAAGCTTTTTCTCAAGCACCTAATTAACTCACTCTATCGAACCATCAATCTCTAGATGATATGTCAAACTAGAATTCAGTTGAGGCCTTAAGGCATGTTACAAAGATGTCCAGACTATATCCTAACTATATCCTTCAGGAGGACTCTGTCTACTAAGGTGGCAGTGTAGGATGAGTGGATAGGTGAAAAATGTTCTACCTTAGTTAACTGATCCATTATGACCATGATATAATCATGTCTCTAATAAGTGATTGGGAGTCCCACAATAAAATCCATAGATATTGTATCTCATTTCCATTCTAGAATCAAATATGGTTGAAGGAGGCCTACTGGGTGATAATGTTCAGCCTTGACCCTCTAAAATTCTAGATACCTAGCAAAAAAATCTTCTATATCCCTCTTCATACCAACCAAAGGTATAACTATCACAGATCTAAATACATCTTCTTAACTCTTGGATGAGATGAATAGGTAGCACTATGCACTTCTACCACAATAAATTTTTGAAGATCACCTAAAAGTGTTACATAGATTGGGCCTTGCCACCTCAATAATTCATCTTACTCTAAGAAATAACATAAGAACCTTCCTTCTACAACCCTTCTTGACTCAGTTTCGTCCTTAAATTCCTAATACAAAGTATCTGAAGGAAGTATTTACAAAATCTGACTTCACAAATAAGTAGAAAGGGAGAACATGGATATCTCATGTCTCCTTCTTCTCAAAACATCTGCTACCACCACTAGTACAATTGGCACCTATTTTTGATGAACAATTGGTCAATTTTTCAAATCAAATTTTTGACATATCATTGTTAAGGTAGAATGTTCTATGCTAATATTGGTTGAAATTCACAATTTCTATTAGGAATTCATTAGGTCAAACTTTAAACCAAAGAAGGTGAAAAGTTTTAGACCTTTAAACCTTCTTTGGTCAAAATATTTAGACCCTTCAACCAGGATGCCAAACCCATGACACTAAATTTTGACACAAAGTGGTCAATATCTAGACCAATCTTTGTGAGGGTTTCAACCAAGGTTTGTCAAAATTTTGACTAATAATGGAATGTTAAAAAAAAAACTATAGATAACTATCTAGAGTGATCACCATCGATATCCTGCTTGGTGATTAGTCTAAATATTTATCTTTAGGTGTTACTTTCCATTAATATATATCACTATGTATTTTGTTATATTACTTTACTATATTTTTTTTAATGGTAATTGGTAATTTTATTAATCATAATGGGTTAGAACCTGGAGCAAACTAGGGATAGCTACATTTAGGAGAGATATCTCTCCAAATATTTGATAAACCCACATCAATCCCACAAGCTTTAGAAGATACAACTTCTCATCTTGATGCAAATGATCATTTGATCACTCATCCACCTTATCTCAGCACCTAACAGGTCTTTTCTTTTCTCTACCCTTTGGTGTGGCTACTACCTTTCTAGCACTCTTCCCATCATCCAAACCATTTAATCCCTTCATAACATTGGTCACTTTAAATGCATTTCCAATTTCCTAATTCAATGTCTCACCATGCACAACTTGAGAAAAACTCTTTTGCTACTTCACCTTCTTCTCCACCATATAATGATGGTGTGAGACATCTTTCCACTACGATGCAACCTTGGACATTCTTTTCTCAGAACATTAGGAAACTTTATGCCCTTTCTAAAAACACCTCTTGAATTGAAATGGAATCCCTTCGTAATGGAGAGGCTGTTCCCCACACCCTTTAATAGTTTTAAGTAATTTTATATGATCACTAGCACATTTCATGCATGGATGAGAAATAATATCCAAACTTTCTAGATTTTGAGAAGAGGTATATGAGTGGAGTCAAAAGAAGGGATATTTGGAAAGGTTTTATAGGTGTACATTATTGAATCATCATCTTTGCAGTGGTACTCAACTTGGAAACCCTCATATGTATATAGCCACTCTAGAAAATCTCCACATCTAGAGAATCTCTAGAAAAATACCTTCTAGCCTCCACTACATATACGTCTTCTTAGAATCTAAAAACTCTCCATCATTGATTCTCATCAATGTACGAATAAAATTGTGAGAACATGCTTAATCTCTAATTCAATCTTTGAAAAGTAAAATTATGATAGAACACTTAAAGAATATGGAAAGCTCACAATGTTTAGAGACACACTTGACTCCAAGTTCCATGTAAAATAAAAATAATTTGTCCAATTTGGATAGTAAGTCTAATTTAATTTTTTTATGGGCTGAGACCTTAAATTATTGAGCTTCTCTTTGTTTCAAGAATAGTTTAACATTCTCTACTTAACATGGACAACCACGTGAAGGTGGAAGCTCATCTAGCCCCTCCTAGGAGCTTCTTATGACCCTTTATGATATTTCAAGACCTATAATATGTATTCTTAGGGATTGTAAAGATTCATAAAGGGTCATAAGGGGTCCTAGAACACAATAGATGAGAAACATAAATGTAGGCATCATGGTCACAATTTTTTGGAGACAACATAATTGAGTGGTATACTAAGATGATGCAAAGAAACCACTACTCCTCTCATTCCATGTTGATGCTGTGGGATCCAAAAACAATAGATAAGGAATAAATTTAGAGAGCGAAGGAGGGCCATAATGACCAAAATAATACAGGAAAAACCTCAGGTTAAATGAGGCAACTGCAAATATTTTAATAGATTTTCAATATTATATAATGAAATTTGCATATACTAGTATTCTAAGCACCCTCATTCAATGATTTATTATTGTAATCCCCCTTTGACTTATGCATCTAGAAAATGAAACTACAACCTATTGGGATTGAGACAAACCTTATAAAACAACAACTAAGAAGGACCTCTTGCCAACATCTATTGAATACATTTGTTGGAGGACCTTGTATTCAATAGATGTTAGCAAGTGATCCTTCTTATTTTTTGTTGTTTTATAAGGTTTGTCTCAATCCCAATAGGTTTTAGTTTCATTTTCTAGATGTGTAAGTCAGAGGGGGCTTAGAACACTAGTATATGCAAATTTCATTATTTAATAATGAAAATCTATTAAATTTTTTTGTAGTTGCCTCATTTAACTTGACATTTGTCCTATATTATTTTTGTCACTATGGCCCTCCTTCACTCTCTAAATTTATTCCTTACCTATGTTTTTTGGACCCCGCAGTGTCAACTTGGAACCGAAGGAGTAGTAGTTTCTTTGCATCGTTTGGATATACAACTCAATTATGTTGTCTCCAAAAAATTATGACCATGATGCCTATATTTATGTTTCTACATTGTTGTGATATCCACATTTATGTTTCTCAGCTGTCATGTTTATGTGCATGTTTTTTATGTGTTTGGGAAGCCATCTTTCTAGCCTAGGCCTGGATCCTTTGACAATTAGCTTCATAATAATGAAGTAGATGATAGATGAGCAATTAGCTTTCCAAGACAAATCCCATAAATGAACTATGTGTACCCCAATTTCTGTGCCCTCTATGCGTACCCAAATGATATATTTGAAACAACAAGGGTAAGGCTTAAAGAAGTTAATTTTTCATCACAATCTATAGTTGTTGTAGTAGCAGAGCATTAGGCCCCACCTTTAGTACAATATTATCACTAGATAGATCTGTATGTTTTATCCACAAGGACCAAACTTCATAAAACATACAAACCTATCTAGTGATCATATTGTTCTGAAGGTGGTGCCTGATGCTTTGCTACTCTAACAACTACAAACTCTGATGCAAAATTAACTTCTTTAAGCCTTACCCTTTATTTTTCAAATATATCATTTTAGTACGTACAAAGGGCACAAGAATTAGGGTACACATAGTTCATTTATGAGATTTTTCTTAGGAATCTAATTGCTCAACTCTCATCTTCTTCGTTTATTATCAAGCTAATTGCCAGAGGATCCAAGCCCTGGATAGAAAGATGTCTTCCCATCCTGTTTAAGCCTTATTCCTTGTTCTTATCAAACTTCATTGATACAGTAGGCTTTCTCTCTATAGTACACTTCTTTAATCTATGTTTGACAATAAGAATCTTCTTCTTGTTCCTAATTGTAGCTAGAGTTTTGTTTTCATCAGGATTCAACTCCACTTCACCCATCTCATCATCCTCATCACCCTCAGATGCCATCCTAAGCCCTTCTTGCCTCTCCATTTCTTAAAGCCTCCACAAGATATCTAGATCAATAAAGTCGACAACATTGTGTCCATCCATGATCTTAGGAATATCATCTTCTTTCCAATCTTCATTTTCCAAAACATACCACTTCTTCAAGCTTGTAGAGTAAACTCTAGCCCCACCATTTTCATTCTCAATATCCTTCTCTAGCTTCATAACCTCCTTGGGAGCATGCACCCTGACATCCAAAATATCTCAAGGAATAGAAGGGCGCATCTCTTTTCCATCTTGTAGGTTGGGCATTACAACATGAATCCTATTGAGACAACTACTGATCTTCTTCAACTTCATCTTAATTTCCACTCTTTGCTACAAAACCACTCTCATACCACATTTTTCACCGCAATCACACCTTCTTCCATCAAAGCACTTATAGAGAGTAGCACACCATCATCCACCCCTCCTGATTCCCAAAGAATGCACCCATATGTTTCCCAGCCTCAAATCTCATCTCTGCAACTAATTTTCCATCCTCCTCTGGTAGTGTCTATAGTTGTTGTAAATCAATCTTATTACAAACTAAAATAATAGGCTTCTTGGAAAACAAAGGTTTTATGCTGTGAAATAGAGTTTCCTGTTGCACAATACTATAACCACAGGACCTTGAAACATCAAGGAAAAATAAAATAGCTGACTTCAAATGAGCCAAGGCAATAATACTAAGCATCTCGATGGTGTTCTTGTCATCCAAGGGGTGGTCCAAAATACTAGGGGTATCAATAACCTGATACCTCAAGTACTTATAATCAGTATGCCTAACAAATAGAGACTTCGTAGTAAAAGCACAAGGTTTCACATCCACGTCCACCATAGTAATATTATTAATAAAATAATTCTTACTAACATTAGGGTACCCACAGATCAAAATAGTCATGGTATTTGGGTCAATAGAAGGCAACCTGTCCATATGCTACCTCACAGGTTCGAGGTAAGCCAAACTCGGTCCAATTCTCTTAACAATGGTACACATCCGGCCAAATGAAACAACCTTCAAAGATTTATAGTGGTAAAGAGAATCCCCATATTTTATTATCCTAACATAGTCTTTGGACACTTTGGCAATGAGATTGCAAAAAATATTGATCTGGCCCTTGGCCATATTGTTCCTAAAAAAAAATTACAAAACTAAACCAATGGCATGTTTACAACAAAAACAAAATTACAAAACTAAACCAATGACTTGTTAACACAAAAATAAATTACAAAACTGAACCAATGGACTGTTTACAGTAAATAAATAGAATGATAATAATATTCATAAAATTCTAATCTATTTAATACACACCAAAGGACCAATCCCAACAATTCTTAAACATACTTTATCTCATATGAGGAATTCTTAATAAAGGTCTAATTCTGTAGACTACTAGCACGAAGGAAGATTTGACCTAGGCACCAAACAAAAATCTATGTGATAACTATGTCTACTCCAACCTTAATTGTTTAAGAATTCATCATATTAGATAAAGTATGTTTCAGAATTGTTGGGAGTTCTATTAGACATTTATTGTAAACATGTCATTGGTTCAGTTTTGTAAATTTGTTTCTTGTGTTAAATGCATTTAAATGGAACATTAAGTATAGTAATGATATGATTAATCTATTAGTAATTGGCAGATTAAATACAGATAACACCTTTATTAGTTTGGCATGTTTAATGCATAGTAATTGCAAATTGATTCTTATCTACATTATTCTAAATTTACTGTTAGACTAATTCTATAGGGAAATGGACTTTTTCTTGTGTGTGCAAACTTGGCCCTAACTCTACATAGTAATAATATGCTTAATCTGCTATTTACTAATAGATTAAGCATATTATTATTATGCTCAATGTTTCAAGGCACTAGACTTAAATATAATAAAAACAGTGAAGTGAAAGATTGGAAAGATAAATGGATTTCTATTAAATGTTTGGCTAGTGCAAGGCTCCCCTAAAGCTATCATTTATTATATTTTTGTTGTTGCTTCAAGCTTTTCCAATATCAATACACACATACACCTATATGTGCATACACATAGGATATAAATTCATTTCCAAAGTGTAAGGTATAGATTTATCTCAGAAGTTGGGATACTTTTTCTTCATAGAGCTTAGTACATTACAATATTTTGTACAATATGTTTGACAGAGAATTTGAGCCAATTCCCATTTAGTTTGGACTCATTTTGATTTGAATGTGTTCTCTTAACAAGTAGCACACTGTTGTGTGAGGTCTAACTTATATAATCAAATGTTGATCTGAACTCTCTTAATTATTTAATTAGTTTATATTTATATACAAATATTATATCTTTATGTAGTTTTATCTATTGGTAAGGAAAACATACACATAACATGCCTATTCACACACTTATGCAACCTAACCATGTAAGAGGTTAGGTGAGTGTGCATCAATTCCTCTATGATAGGTTACCTCCCCTAGTAACAAATTAAATATGATTTGAATAAGATATGGGGGGAATATGTATTTTATTGAGAGATTCTTAATTAAATTTATATATAATACCCTTTTTAAGACATATACTCATTCATGCTTTGTTTTCTACAATCCTACACCTAGGTGGAAATGAATGGGTGGTTGGGATAAAAATCCCAAGAAGAGGGTAGATTCTACCCCTTCAAAATTTACCTTTACTTCATCATCCCAAACTTAGTCATTTTCATGCCTTTAGAAACCATCCGTTTTAAACATGGACTTAGATTTAGGGACTTGACTGATTTTGATCTCACACTTACTTCCTTGACTTCACCAAAATTTATAATTTTAAGATTGGTTGTGTTAAAGGAGCTATGCTGACTTTATTTTTTATTTGTTTAACATGAGAGTTTATAACTTGTGTACCTCATGCTAGTGTGCTTGGATACCATGTATACACTATTTTGCATTAGACGAGACATTATCCAACCGCCTGTGAGGGTTGTCACTATCATTAATTGGTGTAAAAGGAGGACTGCTTGTGTGTTATAGCACTTTATATAAATACTCACTATTTGGATAATGTCTAGTCTAATGCAAAATATTGTATACAGGGTATCCAAGTACACTAGCATGAGGTACATTAGTTATGTTCATCTCACTAGATATAGATGGGCATTAATGCTCAATTGAATGATATGTTCCCATAAAAAATGTGAACTCCTATTAATCTACAAACTCTCATGTTAAACAACTAAAAATTAAAGTCAACATAGTTCCTTTAACACAACTAAAGTTAAAATTAAATTAACTCTATCCCTAAGATAAACTAAGTATCTTTCATATATTTTATGTGTGCTAGCAGTCTATAGAATTAGACCTTTATTTTAAATGCATTTAACACCAAAAAAAAATTACAAAACCGAACCAATGGTATGTTTACAAAAAAGAAATAGAATTATAATAATATGTTGAAAATTCTATTCTATTTAATACATGCCAAAGGACCAGTCCCAACAATTTTGAAACATAGTTTATCTGATAAGATGAATTCTTAATAAAGGTCTAATTCTGTAGACTGCTAGCATGAATGAAGATTTGACTATGATTAGCCATAAAAGTTTCTCAATAAATACTCACTATTTGGATAATATCTAGTCTAATGAAAAATAGTGTATACAAGGTATCCAAACACACTAGCATGAGGTACATGAGTTATGTCCATCTTGTACACACAAAAGTAGTGCACTTTTATGAATCCTTACATGCAAGGAAACTCAAGAATGAGCCCTCAAAAATCGATCCATAGCTCTCTATACATGGAGTTGCAAGATTTGTAAAATTGCTCTCAGCTAGAGCTATAAACTCATGACCTTGCTAGTGAACCATACAATGAGAGATTCATAATGAAAACAAGGGCAAGAATGTCAATATCTCCAATGAAACCAAATGTATGCAATGCAATGCAAATCTATATGACAATGAAAGTTAATCTATTGCATAAAAGGAAATCTAAGCTAATATGCCATGATAATGCAAGTAAGAAAGGAAATATGCAACTACAATGAAATGCAATAACAAGTTTTCAAAGCTTGGATGTAGAATGTCTTCAAAGAGCTCCAAATGACCTAGAAAACCTACAACATAATATTAGCATGAAAACTTAAGATATGAAAATGAAGAAGAGAGCTCTTCTTTTATAGGAAATGAAAAGGAATGGACCATTCAGATTAAGAGGCAAAAGACTTAATCAACGATGGAGAAAAAAATAAGCTTGATCCTTGTGCACAAATATCCTCCAATAGGAAAATAGGAGTTGACTTTTGTGTCCCACATAAGACAAAAAGTGCTTTCTCCTTTTTATAAAATAAGAATAAATGTTTTATTTGTGCAACTTAGGATAAGAGGAAAAGTGGGAGATTTTTTATTTAAATAAAAGGGGAGGAAATTCCTTTTAATTAAATAAAGGCTTAGGATAAAGTGATTTTATTATTTAATTAAAAGAGATTTTTAATTAATTGAAAGGGAGTATGTTCTCTTAATTAAATAAGATTTTTATTTTTATTTCTTCTTTTAAATTAAATAAGGCTCAAACCTTAGGAAATATCAAATTGATTATGATTTGATCAATGAAATTGATATAATTGATATTGTTGATTTTTGAAAATATTGATTCAGGGATTTGATAAATTGTAGAAATGGGGCCCAAAGTCTAGGCGACCATTTTAGGGTGCATACATTTGCCCCTCTTTGACTAATGTGAGATCGATTTGGGATCACATGCAGTCAAAGAAGAATTGAAATGTGAGATTGATTTGGGATCAAAAAACAACTCAGATGTGTGTTCATTTTGGGAACACATCAAGACAAAGATAAGCAAAAAGCTAAAAGACAAGACCAACACCGTCGATGCTAGGTGCAAATCAAGCCTTAGAGAAAACTATCACCGTCGCTGCTAGGCAATAATCAAGTTTGAAAAATAGGAGATAAAAATCAAAAGATAAAATCACCACCATCGCTGCTAGGTGATAATCAAGTCTAAAAATAAGAATCTCAAGCTGAGCTAAATGATAAAGCTGAATCAAATATTAAAGCTAATAGGTACTGCCCCCTTGGAATTGAAATTGAAATCAAATAGAGGAGAACAACAAATTGATAAACCTGATCAAGTCACAATAAATCATAATCGAAAGATGGAGCATGATAGGATAACCATCAAACAGTGAAGATATGCCCTAGGTTGACGAGGTTTGACTGAAAAAGATACAGGATAAAGATAAAGTCAAACCTCAGAGAGAGGAAGTTAAAGGGGTGAATGAAAGACTAGAAATTTGGAAAACATGGAAAGGAAGAAATTCCATCAAAGATCAAAGAATTATGCCTCAAAAGGTTAGTTAACTATGTAGAAAAATGAGAAAACTTGGAAACACGACTCAGATTTTGATTTCGAGTCTGAAAATGGATAGAAAATGATGTGACATGAAGGACCAGAAATGAAAGATATGATCAAGAAAAATTAGAAAATGAGCACAATTAACCAACTAGTCTATAGATGATAAAAAGAAGAGCTCTCTCCATATGCAAGATGCAAAACTAGACTAACATGAACCTAAGAAGGCAAGCTACTATGAAAGTGGTTGACTTGCAAGGTCACAATGCTTATAGACATCTAATTATCATCATCGAGCATTATTGGTAGCGTCGTAAGATCATACAACGCACACTAGCATAACTATGTGGATATGAATATGATCTTTATCAGATAGAAATGTGGAAATCTCACCTAGGCATCAAAGACATATAGGTCAAGATGACTAGTGCAGTGAGATTACCTAAGTTTGATATGGAAAGGTTATGTTTGTATCAAGACACATGAAAGTCAGGATAACTAGAAGCATGCACTCGCAAAACAATCAAGGATAATACCTTGTCAATCCATAGTGTCAAGTAAGACCAGCATAAATGCTCATGACAGTGAGGATCAACAAAATATACCTCCAAGCAGATAAAGAAATAAAACATGTTCTCATACCCTCAGTCTTCTAGCTATGCATCATCAAAAAATTCTCAAGGAGAGACCACTCATCAAAGAAATCCTCATAGACAGCACACAAAGAAAAATAAAGTCATCATATCTCAACAAGTTGATTGTTTAAGTGCATGTGTGTTGGTCATAGAGTCAGACTCTAGTTATCTCATCTGCAAATGAGAAATATTGCATCATACTAGACTGTAGGGTAAGACATCTGATAAGTGTTAAGAAACACTCGATGCAAGGGTAGTGTTGAAAAACACTGTTTGGGGTGGTGTTGAAAAACACCTGTTGTGAAATGCCGAAAGAGACAAATGCACCTAAAAGACCTATGCTAACAGGTATGCCCCTTAGACAAAGACAAAGACAAAGACCAATTCTAGACCAAGTCAAATAAGGCCAAGGCATAATGGAGAAAGGCTAAGTGTCGAGGACACATGCTAACAAATAGGGGTGCAAAGGCCTCAAGTAGCGCCTGTTTCTAGGTTTTCACCACTTGGATTTATTGCAATTTTTTCTTTTTTTCTTTTTTTGTATTTTTGCTACCAAGGCATCCTTTTCTAGGTTTTCACCAAGGCACTTTTTCTATTTTTTCTATTTTTTTATTTTTGTAATTTTTTTTCAGGATTGTATATGCTTTTTAGGATTTTTTCAGCATCATATATCAATTTTTTTTTGAAATTTTTTCAAGATCATAAAATATGTACAAAGAATGCCCCCAGAAAAAATGTGCATCAAACTTCCAAGCAAGATCACATCATGGATTCCCAATGTCTAGAAATGTGAGGGAAAAGATGGATGATCAAGCTGGTGAATGAGATGGAGGAAAGGAGAATGAAAGTGAATGGAGGGAAGAAATCCTCAAGGTCAAACTCCTCAAGAGTACCCAAGCTAGGAAATTTTTTTTTCATGAAAAACACATTTGGATAAGAAATGAAAAGCTGGCATGGGATAAGCCATGAAAGCGCAATGCAAAAGAAGGAAAGGATGTAGTCCAAAGGAGTAAACATGTCAAGAGGCTTCATAGCATCATGTTTTACTCTTTTTTATTAGATCAAGACCAAATGAAAAAGGATAGCGAAACGTTAGAATGAATGGAGGAAAATAAATATGAAGGCTAAACATGAATGGAATGAAAGAAAGATCATCTTAAGATAGCTCACAAGATAGCCAATTGTTCATGTATAGTTCAACCTTGTCAAGATCAAAGAGAGAAGATGGAATGGATGAAAAATGTAGAAGAACTATGCATGATGCTTGATTGCCAGGTTTTCATCACGATACTTATCCAAGGTGCCACAAGGCAGTGGTTTTCACCATAGGATGAATATATTTCTCTTTACTTTTGCTACCAAGGTGCGTGTTTCCAGGTTTTCACCATGGCACATTTCAATTTTTTTCAATTTTTGAATTTTTTTCAATTTTTTTACTTTTTGGATGAAGGCAAGATTTTTAGATAGTTCTCCTTGAAAGGATAAACCATGATATGCCAAGGATCCAAAATGATATGCTCAAAGATGCTGATAGGGAAAGGAAAATAGAAGAAAAAAAATGGGGGATAAGGTTTTATGTAAAGCAAGTGAGGTTGGAAGATAGGAGGAATAAGCAAATGAGGAAAAAGGATAGAAGGTAGAAGAATAATGAATGGAAGGATTGTGAAAAGGTAGATGGAAAGGAAGGAAAGATCAACATCAACACACACCTTGAAGAGTGGCGAGAGGATGGAGGGTAGACGTAAATGAAGGAATATGTGAAGGAATATGGTGAATGGATAGCAGAGGTTGCGGTTTAGGCGCATGAAAAGGAAGAATATTTTTGGAAGAAGATGAAGTGAAAGCCTTTGGAAGCTTTAATGTCAATTTCACTTTTTGTTCAACATTAGACTCTTTCAAGAGAGACTTTGGAATCCATATAGCCTTAGGCTTTTCATTTCTTTTGGATGATTTAGAGAGAATATCTTCAATAATAGATTTTGGAACCCATACTTGTCTTGTAGTTTTCTTCTTAGATAAATCTTTTAACTTTATGCCTCCATGTCGATTAGAGGAGACATGGTGATCTTCTTTTTTTGATGTATTCTTGTATTGCTTCTTTTTCTTGTATTGACCATTCAAGTTGCTTCCAAAAGACTTGGGACTTGTGGAAGGAGGAGAATATGACTAGTTTAGATGGGTGGGTGGATGAAAAGGATTCAAGGGTATGCATCTATGTTGATCTTGAGGAAAGATAAGATATGGAGGGATGTAAGGACCCAAAATGGATGATGAATTAGGAGAATTAGGAGGGGAAAGTGAAGGGACATAAGGACCCAAGATGGAAGGAAGAGATGAAGCCCTTAGTATTGGTGGAGGAGGTCTAAGGATGGATGTGGAAGATGCAAAAGGATAATCAATAAGTTCATCAACATGTATATGACAACCAAGGACATTAGCATCTTTAGAGTGAGCATTAGGATTTGCACTAGGATCACGAACATCTTGAATAGGAGCAAATTCTTCGATAGGATTGTTTAGAGCTTGCAAAAACATAGAAAGAGTAGAAAGTGGAAGTGAACATGGAGTGGTAGAACAAGAAGATGGAAGGCTTTGATCTTGACAAGTAGCTTTGGATAGCACAAGTGTAGAATTTTTCTCTTGATTTTCAATAGGCTCAACATTGGAAGTAACAACACCATTTTTAATAACCTTAATGGAAGTATCATCTTTGGAAAGCACAAGTGTAGTAAGGTTATTTTGATTATAAATAAGCTCAGTGGTGTAAGTAGTAGCTTGATCTTGCTTAGGACATGGTGGAATAAATGAGGAAGGGCGTAGAGGATTGAAAGAACTATGAAACGGATGAGAGATATTATGAATAGGATTGGATGACATGGAGGGTTCTTGATCTAATCTTTCTTTATGTTCTTTTCTTTATCATTTTTAAAGTCCTCTTGACATGGAGCCACTTCTAAGGACAAGGAAGCATGTTGGAGTTGTATGGAAGACTTTAGAAAAGATGGTGAAGGGATAGCTGAAGTAGGAATTATAGCACATGAAGGCTTAGGCTCTTTAGGTTTAGCATTATTGAAAGTATTTGCAGCCAAGCAAAGGTTAGCTTGAGTTTCTTTAAGAGGTAGCCCTTGAGAATAACTATAGGGAACTACATGAAAAGCATTAGAATCTTTGTTGGATGAAGAATTTGCAAAATATTTGGAAGACTTAGTAACTTTAGGAGATGTATGGGTATTGGAGGAAATAGGAGATGGAAAGGAACCATCACAAGATAAAGGTTCAGCATTAACATGATCTTTCTTGAGAGTGCAACCTTTATTTTCAGCATGAGAACTTTTAGAGGAGAGATCCTTTTGACGTTTGAAATCAGCACAGTAGATTTTCTCCTCCTTAGTAAGAATATTGTATTGTTCACAAAAATCATCAAAGAATTCTTCAAATTTAGAGTCATATGGATCACCAACATAGTCTACCCAATACAACTCCCCCTTAGAAATCACAAGTGTACCACAAGGATGATGCTTAGGAATATAAGTTTCATGGGCATCACTACATTGTCCATCATCATAGTCATCATAGTCATCATAGGTGGGTGTATCACTCTTTGTGGAAGAGACATCATGAGGACTATCACGTTGCTCTTTATGGTATGTCTTATAAAGAGAATGAAGATTCTTGGGAGAAGTAGAAGAAGAATGAGATCGTGAAGAAGAGGAAATTGAAGACTCAGTGGAAAAAGAAGGCTTGGATAATGAAGAATGTGAATAATGTTTAGAAGATTCATGATAAGATTTGGAAGATGAAGAATGTGAATAGTGTTTAGAAGAATCATGATAAGACTTAGAAGATGAAGAATGAGAATGATGTCTAGAAGAGTCGTGATAAGATTTGGAAGATGAAGAATGTGAACAATGTTTAGAAGAATCATGATAAGACTTAGAAGATGAGGAATGAGAATGATGTCTGGAAGAATCATGATAAGATTTAGAATGTGAGGAATGATGAGAAGATTCAGAAGATGAAGAATATTTGGATGAGATCATGAGTATGATTCTAGCAAAAGCATCTGATTTAATCGACTTTTCTTTTATTTTTGCTATAAGTTTATCACCCATGCCATATTTAGAAGAACCATTGGAGGAAAAAAAATCTCCAAATTGAGAAATGAGTTCAAGATCATCCATTCTCAAGAGAGGTTCCATGGCAAGGTAGTTGGAATTCATGGTTCTAGAAGAGGAGGAATCAAGCATGGAAGAAATGAATAGAAGAGATGAATAGAAGAAGGTAGACTAAATAATAAGTGGAAAGGAATCAAGAAGAAGAAGAAGAATTTCCCATGGGAATAGAAGACTTTAGAAGAAAGAAGAAGAAGAATTTCCCATGGGAATAGAAGACTTTAGAAGAACATGGGAAATGGAGAAGAAAGAAGAAGACTAAGAGTCATCTTGTGCAATTGATACCATAATGTTCATTGAGATGTTGAGCAACATATGACAGCACCTAAGATCTAACAGCTCGAGGTCATTTCCCTTGAGTAACTTGGTATCTTGTAGTAACTGTCATGAAAGAAAGAGACTCTAAGTGATAGGTCAATCTCTCAAAGTGTCAATTCCAACCTAGGATAATTGAGATTCTGTATTGTCCAAAGAGAAAATGAAAAGATAGAAAATAAAAGGCGTCACCAACACTATCAAAGAGGTGCTTCAAATCAAAGGATGAATACCCTTGCACTTTTGAATTAGGAGGTTTGACTTAGCCAAAATTCAAATCGAAATTGAGATATGTGAAAAAAGATTTGGACAATAGTAGGATCAAAATTCTCCAAGGGTGTAATCAACAATTCTAAAGACAAACTTTTCACTAGGAATAATTCTCTAACTTGACAAATTATTTTCCAGACAACTTTGTGAACCAATTGAAATGGTCCCTAGAAGGATAAAACCAAGAATTTGCAATCAAAACAAGTCTCTGATGATAGGGTAGAAATCCAAGCAAATTGTAGAAAAAGCTGGTGTTTCAACTCAGGAACTCAGTTCTTTTGTTTTTCGTTCATTTTAAAATATAAAGCAAGTATATCAATATATTTTTATCATTGAACAGGTACAGAAGAAAACAATCAAGGAGTTTAAGCAAACAATCTTCAAGCAATGGGCAAGAGACAAAGCAACCTTGCGCATGAACAAGAATAGTGACTTAGTATTTTCTACTCCTTAGAGATTCTACTTGTGTATGTTCTTGAGAATATTTTAGTAGACACTTAGAACACAACAACACCCTATTAAGCTATCTACAAAGATATACATAATTTTCTAAGAGGAGTCCTCAATATACACAAGGTACGTGAGACCCAAATCTGTAGATGAGAAGAATTCAAAATCACACAGCCGGGGGGAGACGGTAACCCAAATCTCCTCCTTCACTTCTCAAAGGTATAAATTTCTTTGAGGCTTAGCCAAGAGTGATATCAAACTCAATTCCCAAGAGAGGTGTCTTTGGATTCACCTCCTGATATTTATACTTGGCCAGAACAGAGGAGTTAAGGTTGTCCCTTGAGGTGGTGTGTCCCCAAGCATGCCTTCTAGAAATAAAAATTAAGTAATTCACTATCAAAAGTATTTAAAGCACTATAGGTGGAACACTTAACCCTTCAATTAAATGTGAAGCGAGTCCAAAAGTGGAACATTTAACCCTTCAAGAAAATGTGAAGCGAGTCCAAAAGTGGAACATTTAACCCTTCAAGAGAATGTGAAGTGAGTCCACAAGGTGGAACATTTAACCCTTCACACAAACTCAAAGTGAGTCCAAAAGTGGAACATTTAACTCTTCACACCAACTCAAAGTGAGCCCAAAAGTGAAACATTTAACTCTTCACACCAACTCAAAGTGAGTCCAAAAGTGGAACAATTAACTCCTCACACAAACTCAAAGTGAGTCCACACTTTAGAAAACTAATGAGATCAAGAAAGCATAAAAGGGGAAAACCCTTGTGGAACACTTAACGCTCTTTTCAAGTAGACCCCTCCCCTATATATGAATGTTGATATTGCATCCAAAGGGTGAAAACAAGGGGTGATTAGAAATAAGCGAGTTCAACAACCCAATTAAGCTAACAAGATCACTCAAAAGTACTCTAAAGTTGCTTATCAATACTACTCACAAATGAAAAAGGTTTTGAACAATGGAATATTTAACTTCCCAAGTAAACATGAAGTGAGTCCACAAAGTGGTGCATTTAACTCTTCATGTAAACAAAGAATGAATCCATGCCCTGAATCACTCAATGAGATATTTGATATTGGAACCAAGAATTACTTAGGGTTCAAAAAAAAGCATTCACTTACACAAAGAAAATCTATGTTCATTACCATTAAGAGCATTAATTGAAATGTGCTCTATGAAAGAATGTAAACACTCAAGCCAAACACATGAGAGGTTCAATTTTAATCTCAAAATCCAAATGTTGTAGAGATGTAACAAAATACCTCAAGTCCAATGCAACACACTTAGTAGATTTCGCTTTTTTTTTGTTTGTTTTAAGCATTTTCCTTGAAAGCAAGCCATGCACCTTCAAATGAACAAGCAAACAAGCAAACAAGATATGCAATGTATATCTAACTTATGCAAACCCTAAGGTGGTTAGATCTGAAAATCAATTGTTAGGAGCAATAATAATCAGCAAATAATCTAAATGACAACTCACATCATGCATTGAACCATGTGAAAAATAAGTGCATGCTAATCATCAAATACCCTTTTTTTAATTTTGATTTTTGACCTTGTCAACAACATTGGACTTATACCACATGAATCTAGAACCTTAACATAAAATGTAGAAAAGAGACCTCTATCAAAAAATAGAGAGCTTTCTAAAAATGTCAAAATTTTGAAAAGATCTTTTCATTTGTGTCCTAGAGAGCCATTTTACCAAAACAGACCGGTTTTTGTAAATCGACCAAATGAGCTATGATATGATCTCTAAATTAAAAACACAGTGAATGGACCCCCTGTAGAATTTCAAGACCTTTCCAGAAAAATAAAGAAAAATAAAGAAAAAATCATAAAAAATATAAATTACCTCCAAAAAATCTAAATTTTTTTTTGGAGCTTCTCCGATATGTCGCCAACTTGCAAAACAAATTTTAAACAAAAATACCAAGCTGTTTGGGAGATATGATCAAATCTTTGAAAATCTAAGGTTTTCCATCTTCAAACAAATCTACAGAAGGCTTAGCTCCAAAAATAATCAAAACCAACATGTAAAAGTGGGTTGCCCCATGGTGGGCGCTAGAAATGTACACACAAAAGTAGTGCACTTCTATGAATCCTTACATGCAAGGAAACTCAAGAATGAGCCCTCACAAATCAATCCATAGCTCTCTATGCATGGAGTTGCAAGATTTGTAAAATTGCTCTTACCTAGAGTTATAAACTCATGACCTTGCAAGTTAATCTATTACATAAAAGGAAATCTAAGCTAATATGCCATGATAATGCAAGTAAGAAAGGAAATATGCAACTACAATGAAATGTAATAACAAGTCTTCAAAGTTTGGATGTAGAATGTCTTCAAAGAGCTCCAAATGACCTAGAAAATCTGCAACATAATATTAGCATGAAAACTTAAGATATGAAAATGAAGAAGAGAGCTCTTCTTTTATAGGAAATGAAAAGGAATGGACCATTGAGATCAAGAGGCAAAATACTTAATCAACTGTGGAGAAAAAAAGCAGCTTGATCTTTGTGCACAAATATCCTCCAATAGGAAAATAGGAGTTGACTTTTGTGTCCCGCATAAGACAAAAAGTTCTTTTTCTTTTTTATAAAATAATAATAAATGCTTTATTTGTGCAACTTAGGATAAGAGGAAAAGTGGGAGATTTTTTATTTAAATAAAAGGGGAGGAAATTCCTTTTAATTAAATAAAGGCTTAGGATAAAGTGATTTTATTATTTAATTAAAAGAGATTTTTAATTAATTAAAAGTGAGCATGTTCTCTTAATTAAATAAGATTTTTATTTTTATTTCTTCTTTTAAATTAAATAAGGCTCAAACCTTAGGAAATATCGAATTGATTATGATTTGATCAAGGAAATTGATATAATTGATATTGTTGATTTTTGAAAATATTGATTCAGGGATTTGATAAATTGCAGAAATGAGGCCCAAAGTCTAGGCGACCATTTTAGGGTGCATACACATCTCACTAGATATAGATGGGCATTAATGCTGAATTGAATGATGTGTTCCCATAAAAATTTGAACTCCTATTAATCTACAAACTCTCATGTTAAACAAATACAAAATAAAGTCAACATAGTTCGTTTAACATGTTATACACATAGGATATAAATTCATTTCCAAAGTGTAAGGTGCAGATTTATCTCAAAGCTTGGGATACTTTTTCTTCATAGAGCTTAGTACATTACAATGTTTTGTATAATATGTTTAATAAATAATTTGAGCCAATTCCCATTTAGTTTGGACTCATTTTGATTTGAATGTGTTCTCTTAACAACAAGTAGCACACTCTTGTGCTAGGCCCTCGTTCATGCCTTATTTGCTGCAGTCCTATACCAGGATGGAAATGAATGGGTGGTTGGGATAAAAATCCCAAGAAGAGGGTAGATTTTGCCCCTTTGGAATTCACCTTTACTTCATCTTCCCATACATAGTCATTTTCATTCCTTTAGAAGCCCTCCCTTTTAAACTTGGACTTAGATTCAAGGACTTGACTAATTTTGATCTCACACTTACTTCCTAGACTTCACCAAAATTTTTAATTTTAACTTTTGTTGTGTTAAAGGAACTATGTTGACTTTATTTTGTAGTTGTTTAATATGAGAGTTTATAACTCATGTGCCTCATGCTAGTGTGCTTGGATACCTTGTATACACTATTTTGCATTAGACTAGACATTGTCCAACCACCTATGAGGGTTTTGACTATTACTAATTGGTGTTAAAGGAGGACCGCTTGTGTGTTATAGGACTCTATATAAATACTCACTATTTGGATAATGTCTAGTCTAATGCAAAATAGTGTATACAAGGTATCCAAGTGCACTAGCGTGAGGTAAATGAGTTATGTTTATCTCACTAGATATAGATGGGTATTAATGCTCAATTGAATGATACGTTCCCAAAAAAATGTGAACTTCTATTAATCTAAAAACTCTCATTTTAAACAACTACAAAATAAAGTCAACATAGTTCCTTTAACACAACCAAAGTTAAAATTAAATTATCTTTATCCCTAAGATAACCTAAGTACCCTTCATATATTGTATGTCAAACTACTATTAAATTGATTGTACCCTACTAGTCAATGTCTCCAGAATATCAACCATGGCACTAGACTTAAACACAATAAAAATAGTGAAGTGAAAGAGTGGAAAGATAAATGGATTTCTATTAAATGTCACTCCTGAAGTGACAAGGATGAAATGCATAGATCGATAGACTAAGCATGAAAGAAAAGCTTAAATTAGAGCCATCCACTTTTTTACACCATAGCAAATAATCTTTATAGCAAACCCAGATGGTAGAAATTCGGATGCGCTATGCCATCCTCCACCTCTCATTGAGCAAGGATAGCCAAAAAAGACATCAAAGGCATCCTCTTGTAGGTGTGTAGCTGTGATTATTCCATAGTCGAGTGATGAGTAGATTTAGATGCATCAATTGATTTCTATATAGCTACAAAAAAAATTGGTTTAACTTGGTTAACATTCCATATAATTAAAGAGGCATAAGTTAAAAAAATGTGATTGCATCTTTAATGTTACAACATTCTCCAAGAAAGAAAATGAAAAATGATACCCTCACATTTTGGACTTTTATTTTTTGTTTAGTTAGTGCAAGGCTCCTCTAAAGCTATCATTTTTTATATTTTTTTTGTTGCTTCAAACTTTTCCAATATCAATACAAACATAGGCCTATATGTGCATACACATAGGATATGAATTCATTTCCAAAGTGTAAGGTGCAGATTTATTTAAGAGCTTAGGATAATTTTTCTTCATAGAACTTAGTACATTACAATGTTTTGTACAATGTTTGACAGATAATTTGAGCCAATTCCCATTTAGTTTGGACTCATTTTGATTTGAATGTATTCTCTTAAAAATAACTAGCACACTCTTGTGCTAGGTCAGGTCCTTCATGCCTTGGTTACTACAATCCTACACTTGGGTAGAAATGAATGGGTGGTTGGGTTAAAAATCCCAAGAAGAGAGGAGATTTTTCCCCTTTGGAATTTACCTTTACTTCATCATCCTAGACTTAGTCATTTTCATGGTTTTGGAAGCACTCCCTTTTAAACTTGGACTTAGATTCAGGGACTTGACTAATTTTGATCTCACACTTACTTCCTTAACTTCACCAAAATTCTTAATTTTAAAGGAACTATGTTGACTTTATTTTTTAGTTGTTTAACATGAGATTCTAGGAGTATAATTGGGTATTAAATAAGTCTCCTACATATTTAAATACCTCAGAAGTGTTAGTGATCAAGCCACATTGTAATGTATAAACATCCAACTAATCCTTGTAACCAGTTGGGAGTGGTTGGCGAAGTTGAGATGAAGGTTTATATGTATCTTTTGGAATCCATAGGATGACAGTGAAGCTTGCTGTACAGATGAAATGGGAAATAAAATGAAAGACAATTTTTTCTAATTGAAGTCAGTGATCTTAAAGGTGTCAAAGTCTTGTTTTAGTTTTTCCTTTTCATTATGCAATAAGGAATAATATTCAAACATTCATATTCAATCATTGTGATGAAGGGTGCTCCTCTTAATACCACAAACACATAACAGATATAGAGAAACAACAACAATATGCAAGAACAGAAAATTGGCTTCTTATTATCTCCACAAATGTGGAATTACAAACTTTCAGAATTACAATAAGCAAAGCCACATGGGCATTCCCTTACAATATTCTATAGGACAAAGCCTCGAACTATTACCCAGATCCACTACCCAGAACTATTCTGAACTGCCTAAGACAATAATACAGCCTTCCTTATATAGGCAATTTTCCACCGCCTGGGAAGGTTCCAGAATTTTAGCCAATAAGGCCGACCAACTTAGAATTATTTTATTTTACATTTTATTACATCATAGTCGGCTCAAGATAACCTTTGAAACCTGAACATAAATTTTGAAGAAAATTATTTTGCAACATTTCAGGTGGCCCAACTTTCGAAGACCATAAGTCATCACCAGTTGACCCGCTCGGCTATTATAACCCCATTTTGGAAATGCCACGAAGCACTCTACAGGCTTGACCAATGCAAGCGCCCATCACCCAAATTTTTGACCTCATCCAGGGCCTCTAAAGCCTTCAAAACTGAGTTCAAAGTTTCTGTACCCTGCTGCCAATACCGAAAATCTTCAATATCTTCCAATATACACTTGATTTGGCAATGAAACTTTACTGGCAGACTTATATGACCAAAATGAACCTCCAAAAAAGAAATAAGATCATTCTGAGTACATATGAAAATTACCAAAAATAGTAACTTTCCATAAATAGTAGCTCTGCACAAAATAGCCCTTATTGAATACAAAAATAGAAATATTTTTGGGTGATGCAAGATTGCTCTTACACCCAGGATGCTCCTACATCAAACACCCGGGGTAATTTGAGAAGTGACCCTGTCATGACTCAGGTGGGCAGAGGAAAACCAAGATGGCTAACCTCCTCCTTTGTCAGCCATGATGAATCTTCAATAGGTCATCCTTTCCATTTGACCAGATATTCTTCATATGTCATGTTCCTTGTGCTTCTGCCAACATGACTGTCCAGTATATCTTCGATCTCCTTAGTGTCTAAACTAGTTGCTGGAATACTCCACTGTGCTGCTGTGATCTCATCTTCAACACCTCCTTCATGATACTCTATCAGATTTGAAATGTTAAACACTGGAAAAATATTTAGCTCAGTACGTAATTCTACCTCATATGCGTTTCCTGAATCATATTTCTTCAGTATCCTACATGGTCCAAACTTCTTCATTTTTAGCTTGGTATATGTACCAACTAGAAACCGCTCCTTCCGCAAATGAACCATGACTTCATCACCAACTTGAAATTCTTGATACCTCCTTTTCTCATCTGCCTTAGCCTTATACTGTGCATTCATCTTGGTAATATGCTTCCTCACCTCCTCATGGATGTTCTTCAAGTGTTCTGCAAAATCCTCAGCTTCAACACTACTTATTTCTCCTTTATCTATCTTCCTCAATTCAGATGCATTTCTTGGACTAATTCCATAGACAATCTAGAATGGTGATTTACCAGTACTTCTATTGACAGAATTATTGTATGCAAATTCTGCCTATGATAAAATCAAATCCCATCCTGTTGGCTTATCTCCAACCAAACATCTTAGCAAATTTCCCAAGCTCCTATTCACCACCTCTGTCTGTCCATCAGTCTGTGGATGATGTGATGAGCTAAACTTCAAATCTATCTTCAACTTCTTCCACAATGTATGCCAGAAATATCCAACAAACTTAGTGTCCCGATCTGAAACTATGGTCTTTGGCAAACCATGAAGTCTCACTACTTCTCTGAAAAACAATTCTGCTACATGAACAACATCATTAGTCTTCTTGTAGGGAATAAAATGTGCCATCTTTGAAAATCTGTCAACTACCACAAAAATTGAATCGTGTCCCCGCTGTGTCCTCGGTAAACCAAGAACAAAGTCCATGCTGATATCCTCCCAAGGCTTCTCTGGTACAGATAATGGCTAATACAACCCTGTATTCTGCTTCACTCCTTTTGCCATCTGACATACTCTGCAACTCTGTACAAACTTCTTCACATCTTGCTGCAACTGTGGCCAATAATAATTCTCACTAAACAAACCAAGGGTTTTGTCATGACCAAAATGTCCAGCCAATCCTCCGCTATGCTTCTCCTTGATGAGATTTTCCCTCATAGAACTTCATGGAATGCACAAGTAACTCCCTCTGAATAGCATATCATCCTGGATGATGAAATCCAACCATTTCATCCTGTCTAGAGTAACAGGTTCTGTACAAGCTTTCCAAGCTTCACCAAAATCAAGATCCTCTAGATACAAATTCTTGAGTTCCTTGAACCCAACCACTTCAATCTGCATTTCTGTCAGCAATAGTTGCCTTCTGCTAAGAGCATCTGCAACCCTATTAGACTTTCCACTCCTGTGTTTCAAAACAAATGTATAACTCTGCAAAAACTCAACCCATTTCAAATGCCTTTGATTCAATTTTTCTTGACTATTCAAATATTGCAAAGCTTGATGATGAGTATAAAAAATAAACTCCTTAGGAAGTAGATAATGTCTCCACTTCTTTAATGCCTGAACTATAGCATAAAATTCTTGATCATAAACAAAATATTTCCTCTTGGCATCATTTAACTTCTCACTGAAATAAGCAATAGGTTTACCTTCTTGGCTCATAACAGCTCCTATTGCAGTACCACTAGCATCACAATCTACTTGAAACACCTTATTGAAATCTGGAAGTGCTAAAACAGGTTGTTCTGTAACTTTTTGTTTCAATAATTGAAAACTTTTTTCTGCTCCTTTAGTCCACTTAAACTCTTTTCTATCCCCTCTCATTGTTTTAGTCAAGGGTCCACAAATACTGCTAAAATTTCTAATAAACTTTCTGTAAAAGCTAGCTAGACCATGAAAAGATCTTACCTCAGTAGCACTCCTTGGAGTAGGCCATTCAAGGATAGCATGTACCTTCTCTGGGTCCATTTTTAGACCTTCTGCTGAAACTACAAATCCCAAGTACACTAACTCTTTCTTCACAAAACTGCACTTCTTCAAATTAATCAACAATTTCTCTTCTCTCAACTTCTCAAATACCATATGAATATGCATCATATGTTCATCCAATGTCTTACTAAAGATCAAAATATCATCTAGGTAAACAATGACAAACTTACCCAGAAATTCTTTCAGAACCTCGTTCATGAGCCGCATGAAAGTGCTCAGTGCATTGGTTAGCCCAAAAGGCATGACTAACCACTCATATAGTCCTTCCTTTGTCTTGAAGGTAGTCTTCCATTCATCTCCTTCTCTGATCTGAATCTGATGATATCCACTTTTCAGATCTATCTTTGAGAAATACACAGCTCCACTCAAACAGTCCATAATATCATCCATTCGTTGCAATAGAAACCTGTACTTGATTGTGATCTTGTTTATTGCCCTGAAATCTGTACACATCCTCCATTCTCCATTCTCCTTTGGTGCTAATACCACTGGTACAGCACAGGGACTCAGACTCTCAGGGATCAATCCTTTATGTGATAGTTCATGTACTTGTCTGTTCAACTCCTCACTTTCTGTAGGTGTCATTCTGTGTGCTGCCTTATTCGGCAAACTCGCTCCTGGGATCAAGTCCATCTGATGACTGATCTTCCTGATTGGTGGTAATCCATCAGGCACGTTATCGGATACAATATCCTAAAACTCATTCAACAAATCTGCAACTTCTACAGGAACATCTTCTACTTCCTCTTTACCAGCTTTTGGAATTAAAGCAAAACATACATGCTCATGCCTCATACAATCTAGGAAATTTCTTCCATCAACAAAAGTTATCCTTGCATTACCACATACCTTTTCTTCAGTCTCCTTCAATGGTTTTAGCTTATGCCGCACTCCATCCTTTGTCAGGGAATAGGTATTCGCACGACCATCATGTACAGCACATCTGTCAAACTGCCATGGTCTACCCAACAACATATGACATGCATCCATAGATATGATATCACACAATACCTCATCTTGGTATCCAACAATCTTGAACTTCACCAGGCATTGTTCATTGACCATGACCTTGTGGTCATCCTGTACCCAGGCAGTTCGATATGGATGTGGGTGTTTCTGTCTCTTGAGCTTCAACTTTGTCACCATTTGTTCTGACACCAAATTGTCAGTGCTTCCACTATCAATAATCACATCACAACATTTACCTTCGCACTTGCACCTGGTGTGAAACAGGCTCCTTTGCTCAGGTTCATTCTCACCGCTCAACAAGACTCTTCTGTTAATCAACGTTTCTCCTCTTTCAACATCTTCAGAATTTGATGATCTGGCATCTTCATCTACATGTGCAACTCTGGCCTGGCCTTCATTTCTTCTGTCTGTTCTGCCTTGGCACTGAGGACATTCAAATGCCCTATGACCTTCTTCTCCACAGTGAAAACATGTTCCACGGAAGCCTCCTCTTCCAAATCCTTGTCCTTTTCCTCTTCCTCTCTGATCTCTATTATTCTGATCCTGGAAGTGATTGAAATTATTTCCACACTGATTCTGACTACTACTGGCCTCATCCTTCTTTTTCAGATCTTCATTTCGGCCACCATATGACCATCCACCAGATCGTCCACCGCGACCTCTTCCATTTTGTCTGCTCTCAAACTTCTTGTTCAGCTTTTCCTCTACTTTTAGGGCAAATTGGTATGCCTCCTCAATACTGCTCATTCGAACTAGATTCAACTCCTCCTGAATGCTTGGCCTTAACCCATTAAGGTATCAGGCAACTTTCTCCTTATCAGCTTGTGCATGGCCTATTCTGATGAGGAGTCAATAGAACTCCTCTGTATACTCCTGAACAGATCTTCCTGCTTGCTTCAAACTTTGCATTTTCTTTAGTAGATCAAGCTCATAATCAACAGGAATGAACTGTCGCTTCAATTTATCCACTGTCCAATCCCATCTTGTGATTTTATCTTTCCCTCTTCTATTTCACTCCAATTGAATTTCTTGCCACCAGATCTTCGCATGACCTTTCAGTCTGGCCTTCGCAAATTTGACCCTATCAGGATCCTCAACATCTTCATACTCAAAATATTCCTCACATTCATTGATCCAGTCGATCAATTCCTCTGGGTTAAGATTTCCAGAAAATGTAGGAACCTCAATCTTAGGTCGTTTTCCAATCTTGGAAATCGCTTGAAAAAGTCTTTCTTCCTCCTGGTTCACAATTTCAGCTTCTCCTTCTTGATATTCTTCTTCGGCTTCATCCTCGCTTTCATCTCTAACATTAAGATTCATTCCTCTATGAATTTCTTCTTGCAATGCTCGCACTTATCTCTGCAGCTCTCTAACCTTAGGTGTCACAACACCAGCTCTTCTATCGCGTTCTCTTCGTGGAGGCATTTTCGCGATGCGCGCTGAAACCCTAGCCACGGTCTTGGTGCAAACTGCCTCACAGTCGGTGAACTATTTACACACTCAAGAAATACTACTCTGATACCACCTGATGAAGGGTGCTCCACTTAATATCACAAACACATAACAGATATAGAGAAACAACAACAATATGCAAGAACAGAAAATTGGCTTCTTATTATCTCCACAAATGTGGAATTACAAACTTTCAAAATTACAATATGCAAAGCCACATAGGCATTCCCTTACAATATTCTGTAGGACAAAGCCTCGAACTATTACCCAGATACACTACCCAGAACTATTCTGAACTGCCTAAGACAATAATACAACCTTCCTTATATAGGCAATTTTCCACCGCCTGGGAAGGTTCCAGAATTTTAGCCAATAAGGTCGACCAACTTAGAATTATTTTATTTTACATTTTATTACATCATAGTCGGCTCAAGATAACCTTTGAAACCCGAACATAAATTTTGAAGAAAATTATTTTCTGCCATTTCAGGTGGCCCAATTTCTGAAGACCGTAAGTCATCACCAGTTGACCCGCTCGGCTATTATAACCCCATTTTGAAAATGCCACGAAGTGCTCTACAGGCTTGACCCATGCAAGCGCCCGTCACCCAAATTTTTGACCTCATCCGGGACCTCTAAAGCCTTCAAAACCAAGTTCAAAGTTTCTGTACCCTGCTGCCAATACCGAAAATCTTCAATATCTTCCAATATACACTTGATTTGGCAATAAAACTTTACTGGCAGACTTATATGACCAAAATGAACCTCCAAGAAAGAAATAAGATCATTCTGAGCACATACGAAAATTACCAAAAATAGTAACTTTCCATAAATAGTAGCTCTGCACAAAATAGCCCTTATTGAATACAAAAACAGAAATATTTTTGGGTGATGCAAGATTGTTCTTACACCCAGGATGCTCCTGCATCACATTGAATGCTTTGGATGATTCTATCTTGATTGTCCCATGCATTAACGAGTCACTATGATTCCTTGAAGTATTTAAACCTTTTCATTTTGGGAACTTAGGGTGTGGATTCAAATGTAAATATTATTAGATTCATGTTTAGTAGGAACCAACAAAGAATTTGGAAACAATATTATTTGTTTGGATTGGTTTGAGAGGCACATAGCATGACTGTACCCTCACTTATGGTGACATAGACTGGTTTACTCAGATTTATTTATTTATTTTGAAGTTTACTTGTAACTAATAACCATTCCATAGACTCAAAGGGCTATAATCCATGGAATGAAGATTATTAACCATGTACAATATTTATCTAACTTGGAAGTGGTAGAAGTTTGAAGGAAAAGACTGATCATTGGCTATGACAGGGAGTGTTCAATGGAATTTCGTGGCACAAGTATAGCATGAGAAAGTGCTTGAGTCAAAGGGTATAGTGTTTTTATAATTTAAATAGTCTTGTATGTTGATTGCTGAATAATGCACGAATTCTCTCTTTGTTAATGTGTTTTTGTAAATAATTTTTATATAATAAATATTACTTTTATTAAATAAAATGAATGATAAATACTACACATTCTTAGATAAAACATCTATAGCCTAGGACTTTGTAGAAATCACCTTCTCTTGCAACTCACAACCATAATACTAGTTCTAACCTAGCCAAGATCACATTCAATCAAACATATATGTTTAAAAAAAATTTGATCATACCGTAGGTTAAGGTAAGGAAATCCTTATAGGCAGAGCTCATTTTACACCAAATAACACTGGCAACTCTCACAGGAGATCCTCCTTTTACACCATAATAATAGTTGAAACACTCATAGGTGATCCTCCTTTTAAACCAAATAACAGTGGCAACCCTCGCAGGTGGTCCTCATTTTACACCAAATAATAGTTAAAACCCTCGTAGGCAGTCCTCCTTTTAGACCAAATAACAATGACAACCCTCGTAGGTGGTCCTCCTTTTACACCAAATAACAGTGGAAACCCTCGTAGGTGGTCCTCCTTTTACACCAAATAAGAGTGGAAACCCTCGTAGGTGGTCCTCCTTTTACACCAAATAACAGTTAAAACCCTTGCAAGTGGTCCTCCTTCGCACGCTCCAAGCTTGATCTAATAATGAAATGAGATATATGAAATCTTTTTTTTTTAAATTTATGCCGATGTTGGTCAAAATTTTGACCTACATGGTATTGGTTGAAATTTCTACCAACACAGGCATGGATTAAAAAAAAATGAAACTTTTCCATCTATAATCTGACCAACCTAAACCTTTTTATTTGATAGTCAAAAATTTGGTAGAAAAATAAGGTCAAATTTACTAGTACACATTATCTTTACCTTGGATATATCTGACCTCAAAATCATATTGATAAAGGAACTCCATCCATCAATGTTGTCTAGCATTGAGATTTGGTTGACTAAATATGTATTGAAGGCTTCGGTGATCAGTGTGTAACTCAAATTGATGCCCAAATAAGAAGTGTCTCCAATGATTCAAGGCATGAACTAAGAATTCTAAAACCAAATCATCTGTAGGATGGTTAAGCTCATGTCCCTTAAGGTTCCTAGACTCATAAGCAATAACTCTACCTCCTTGTATCAATACTTCCCCTATGCCCTCTAGAGAGGAATCAATGCAAACTATAAAATTTTCAATGGGGTCAGGTATTGCCAAAATTAAGGCACTAGTCAATTTATCCTTAAGGATCTAAAAAGCTTTGGAACATTTCTCAATCCAGATGAATTTCTTCCCTTTCCTTTGCAAGGAAGTGATGGGATAAGATATTTTGGGGAATCCTTGGATGAAACATCTTTAGTATTTGAATAACCCATGAAACTATGAACCTCTGAGATGTTGGTGGGTGTTGGCTAGTCAACTATAGCTTGTACCTTTGCGGGATCAATTGCTATACCTTCTCCTAAGATAACATCGCCAACATGCTTAACTTATGTTTGGAAGAATTCACACTATCCAAATTTGCAAACAACTGATTCTCGCAAAGGCACTATAACACTTGTCAAAGATGTGTTGGAAATTTGGTTGAGTAAGATATCTAGCTTTTTTCATTATGACAATATATAATCTATATGAAGACTGCATATGATAGCAAGTAGTTATGACAGAGCATAGAGTAAAATTGTCTAAGTGTAACCAACATTTTCCCAGTATAACCAGAGATAGTTTTGGTTGGCGATGTCGATAAAAGTAACTTCAATTCTTGTGCACTTGAACATGGATACTATGATGTATATTGAAGACTCACCTAAGAGCGCATGTCTGTAGGCATGTATAGAAGAAGTTATTATAGTATGAATAGAGACAGTGTTGAAGCTGAATGGACAAAGAATGAAGACAAAAGTAGTATAATAATTAAGGGATTATTTTCTTTATCAAAAGAATAACTTCATCATATAAGGGACGACATTCTAGATGTTACCCCTTGGGCAGCGTAAACCAATATATATTTTGTGAAGTGCTTTATGTTTTGTAAATCTGACTGTAAAAGTTATTATTCTTAATAACTTGTATAAATGTAAGTCTTATGTAATGCAAAAGAGGTGTGTGATATATGTATGTGGAACATATTGATGTGAAGTTGTAAATTGTAAAAGTCAAGCAAGAAGACTTTGTATATGCAAGCTGTTAGTACTATGGAAAATCTTGTGGTTTTAAGCCCATAATCAGAAAGTTTTCCAATTCCAAAGTTCAGTGCTTCAAAGGAGCAGTTTCAGATGACTTAGTTCAAGAGCATATAAAGATGGGCCTAATGAATTTCATGAGGTACTAATTGGGAAAAGGCTCCAGTACCTTCCATTTATCCTATGCAGTGGGTTCTATCTCTTGAATTCTAAATCTAAAGTGTTTAGGGCATAGTCATTTTGAGGTGTTCACCTAAATCTACATTTTGTGCCCAAGTGTCAAGTCACTGTAGCAGGCCCTATTTGTATTTGAATATCTCGTGTCCTGTTATGTTTCATTGCCTGCCACTTTGGAAATGTTTACAAGGTATATCAGAGAGCCTAGGTTCTGAAGCTCAAGTCTTTTTGAGTCCGTTTGATAGGTTTTTGATTCCCCTGAAGTTGGCTTTCCAGATTAGTCCTATTTCTCTAATCTGCCTGAATTTAGTCAGTGGCCCTGTTTGACTAGTTATAAATTTTGACCCTATGATCCAATTGATAAAATTCCTCTTTCCATGTATTCCAGGGGTTAAATAATCCTCGTGTTTCAATTTGTAGGTCATGATGAATCCGTTTGCCTAGTTTCCTGATCTGTTTCCGTGTGCAATTACTAACATTTTGATGGTGATCAGTTATACTTTTTAGTTCAAGGCCCTATTCGGATGAGTACATGAAGTGCCCTGAGATTGATGAAGGTGTGCCGGTTATTACATCTTGTTTTCAGCATGAGAAAGAAAATCTGTACTGATTTCTAGCCTCCCATCTGTTCGTTTGACATGTTTTTCAGAGCCGTTCAGATTGTAAGATGTTAAGTTTTTCAGCAGTGCACAATTCAGTTTGGTAAGTAGCTCACTTTGCAATCGTGCCATTTACACCTGGATTGAGGTTAAGCATAATTGAAGGTTGATTCATAATCTAGATATGAAAATGTTTCTTCATGATGAGTTTCAGACTATGACGAATCTGATTGATGACTTTTCTCAATCGATTCCAGACCCAATTTCTATGAATTTTACTATTTTCAGTTCAGGATGTTCTGAGGGCACAAGTTTGGAGATTAATAATTGATAATCAGTTGATCGTTTGATGAATCTGATGACAGACATGTTTTATGTGTATGAAAGAGAATCTTCATCCATGGTTTCAGATCGTGAAGGTTCCGTTTGACAGGTTTGCAAGGTCAGACAAAAAAGGGGTTTTATAATGATGAAGTGCGGATAGAAAACTTTGCAAAGTTGCCTTTTTCCTAAATTCGTAGCTTTTTGCCAGATGCGTATTTTTGGTTGAGGATTGCTTTGTTTCGATCCTCGTATATGAGGCTTCTTCTAGTTTTAGTGGCTCTTCTCCGACGCATCGTGTCATATTTTTCATTCAGCTCTTTCTGAGGCAGTCGGCAGTGATTTTCAATTTTTGCCTACTGGCAATTCTGAACGACAATTTTCAACTTTTAAAATCTCTCGCCTCATTCACTTCTGAGCAAAGCCGTTTGACGGGGTTGTTGTCTGTGGTACAAGGTTCGTCTCTGCCAGCTGTCAGCTTCCAGTTTTTAGTTTTGCTTAGTGTTTTTAAAGGGCGACTGGAGGTGTTTTATTCAAACTTGGCGACTGGCAAAATGATGGAAATTGAAGTTTTTTAATATCCGATTGTCCGGATTGCTTCCGGTTGCGAATGACAGTTATCTTGGTGACATTTTCGGGGCCGGTTGTTTGAGTTCAAAAATTTTTTAGGCCAGACCCACTTGGGGTCCAGCCTACCTCATTATTTTAAGAAAGATAATTTTGTCGATTATGCCAGGCATGCCATCTTTATTTTGCACTATTAATATTGTGTGCTCAGAATAGGGACGACAGTCTAATCTCAATGTATTGAGTGTAAAGCTTGCACAAGATAAAGATCACAAAGTAAAGGGTGTCTCCATTGTACACAATAAGTTTCCGACTGGTGTTACCAATAGTTTGGCAATTGTATGAACAATGCTTGATAATTAATAGTTCTGTGAGCACCATTTGGTTGAATTTTTAGGTGTACCACGGAGGGGATGCTATGTGTGTGCCAAATAATAAATGAAAGAGTACCAGGGCCATATATCCTTGTCTGTTGGTTACACATACACAAAGTTGAGTGCGTGTGTTTAAAGATGGAGATTCAATATTTGAGGAATTTAAAATTCTTGGGAGTGTCCGGTAAATCACTACATGTTCATTGCCAGTAATTCGGGGGTAGCAAGGCTTGGGCATTTTAACAGGCAGAAAGTTGAGAACTAATCTTTTGAAATAAAATAACCATATTGTATTTACAACTTTGGAGCACTCAAACCTTTTTTTTAACACAGCAAATCTGCAAGTCATGAGCTCCAGTGTTGTACGCATTAGAGGAAATAGGGATTGGATTCCACCTTGTGTGAGTTTAAATAAAACACACCGGTGTTTGAAATAATGGAGTTGCCTACAAGTTTTGGGAGCACTTGGCATTTGGTTTGCATACACAAATCTTTGTAGTAATCCAGAAAACATTTATACCATGCTCAGCCTTCCCTGAATGCTACGTACGCCTCCATTCAAAAAACATGGTGCTTCAAACAAAGCGATGTGTGTTGTTTTCATGTTCCTCATGCATCATTCCAAGTAGATGCTCTACATACCAGGGATGCACAAGGCAATGTGGATGCCAGCATGTGGTGAATGGAAATGATGAAACAAGGAAATGAAGGCTACACATTTGAGGAAACATCACACATCTTTCCCTGCCGCACACCATATTGGAACCATAGTAACAAAAGAAAAAGACATATGCCTTTTCTTTTGCAACTATCTGCAGGCCATGACAGACCAAGGGGTGTACAATCATAAGGAAAATAGCAGGAGGCAGTGTTGATAATAGAGACCCTGCACAAGCCATGAAAACGTGCTCAGTGCTGATTAAGACCAGTGTTAATAACAGAGGCCTCTGGGCAAGGTAAAAAGGTAAGACCAGCAAATGGGAGGCTTTCAGCGCATTCAAAGAAAAATATAGGTCCAGCGCTGGTAAAAGGGGAGAACAGTTGTTATTCCCCAATCTTTTAATGCAAATAGGAGAAGGAGCCTGCATTTTTTTCTTTTGAATAACCCACATGCGCTGGGTGTGTGAGTTTTATGGTCTTTAAATGCAACACCACCCATATCCATTGTAAAGCAAGATAAAGAGAGAGGAGGAGGCACCTCTATGTACTTTGACTTGTGGGCCCACCTTGGGGCACATGCGCCAGTTGGGCGTGAGTACCACTACTATTTTAACAAAATATTTAATGAAAATGCAAGCTGCTCACACCTCAAGATGCGTGCCATATGGATGACTGTCATCATTTCGCCAAAGAAAAGTTGCACACCAGTTATATAGCGGGATCAGAGAGATGGTGACACCTGTTGTTATAGTTTGGTGCCAAGTATATCTGCAGACCAATCAAAATATGACAAGTGGCACTAGAGATGATGAGGCAGGGTATTGAGCAATTGGTTAGCTGCATCGGGATGCATGCCAATCAAGTGATTGTCGCTAAGGCGTGAAACAAAGTTGCCCACTAGTTAACCATTACGGGTGAATGATAGTGCGACACGTGTCCCAAGGCAATCTGGCATATAGGCACTTGGTCAAACAGAGGGGCCAATCAGAGAATGACATATGGTGAAGGAATGTGCTGGCAGTCCAGCAAGGCGATGAGGTGTTCCAGCGGACAAATCAGATTGTGCCAAGTGGCATGTGGGCCCATTTTCAATTTTCAAATGTCTGCATAATGTGAATTTTGAATTTGTAAAAGTCAGATCATAGTTGAATTTCAAATTTTTAAATTAAACAGTCTGCTCAGTAAAAATGGCGTCCAGGGCTTATTTTTCATTCAAATATATACATATTATATATCGTCGGAATCGTCTTGAAATGAGGAATGCAATGATGAATTTTATTTTCAGCTTTGAGATGGTTGGTGAGAGCAGTAATGGTCTATTTCATTCGAGGTCATATTTTGAGTAAGGTTGCAAATATTTTGTGAAGATGTTTCAGGATTGAATTGCAATCAGATTTTCTTCAGATCTTCTGAGATATTTCTGAAAGTTTTAGGGTTGTTTATTGTTGCCCAAAAAGGTGCCCTAATTGATATTTTTGATCCCTATTTCTATAAAAGGAATTTTTTGATCATTTAGAGGGACTGGCTGTATTTTCTTGACACAAGAGGCTGAAAGGCAAGTGTGTATCTCCAGTCGAGGTTGTAACCATTTTTGCTTTCTGTATCAGTATTAAGAAGAAGACTTCTATATCTATTGCACTATGTCTATAGTATCACTGAATCAATTTGTAATACAGGGATTTGAACCCATATACTTAATACAGTTACTCATTCTTTGATCTCTCCTTCAGTTGTTCTTGATGAATTTTGAGTTTTCTAACTCATTGCAGTAGGTTACTGGTGTATGTGTTTTGTCTCTCAGCCTTGATCCAGGATCAGGTTAAAAGCCTCTGAGTAAAGCATAGATTTATTTGGTCCAAACAGGAAGGATGTCTGTAAGCAGTGTAAAAGATGTTTGATTGTGTGTATGGCTTGGTTTCTCAAATGAATCTAGTAGTTGTTCTTGTATTTCATGTCTGTTTCACGTGTGATGCCCAATGGATGAGGCACTGATCATGAGCTAGTATCCCATGTATTGATACATGTGTTGCATGATTGTTTACATTCTACAAAGAAAACCTTAATCATTACTAGTTTTTACCTTTCATTTACTTTTATGTGTTGTCATACCCAGTGATAGAGGATCAATGAGCAATAGGTTGTTGTTTAGTATTCTTTCACTATTTTTATCTATTGAAAGATCCAGTAAAGAAACAAGGGGCAGAGTTAAGACTATCAGTTAAGAGTTAAATACTATTGGATCAGGTGTACCCGCCTTGGTTTGACAGAGCTAGAAGCAGAAGAGAGAAATATCTATCCCTATAGTTGGTCCAGTTGCTTATAGATTGTCCACATTTGGAACTAACCAATCCTTAATATCCATCACAAGCATATTGGCAGCCCTAGTCGGCATAAGAATTTTCAAACACCAACAAGATGGTGACTCTGCTGGGGAGTAGAGATTGTAATCAAAAGAAAATAGTGCAGGTTCCAAGTTGAGCTGGACTCCTGACCTGCCTATTTCAATCATTTGATATCTCTAGTGTTACAAATCAGCATAAACAACGTGGGTACGAGTAGAGCTTTGACTCTTGGCCGGCTTGTTCATCATATGCAGTGGTTTCCATTGAAAGTGCAAAGAGTCAGTTTGAAAAGTTTTAAAAAATCATCTCACCAAGTTGTGAGTGGCGACTCTGAGATCCTGTGTTTGATCAGTGTAAAGTTCAGAATGAAGACATGATGTATTCAGCTCTGATAAATAGTTTTTGAAATTCTGGTGAAGTTTGTGTTGGCTGGAAGAAGTATAAAAAATAGAGATAAAGTATCTTTCCTCTCCAAGGAGGTGGCGGCTCTACACAAAAGAAATCTGATGGAGTTTTGAAGTCAGCTTTGAAACTTGCCATCATTTCCAGTCAAAGAAGAATTGTAGCATCAAGAATTTACCAGGTATTTCTCATTAGATAATCAATATTTGTGTAATCCTATTCAGTGAAAAGGTCACCACATAAAAGGATGGTAGAGTTGTGAGTTTTCATATGCTTCTAGATTTGTTTAAAAATCTGGGTTGTATCATTGGAGGAATATGCATGTGTAAGAAGTTTTCATGATCCTACATAAGTTATTTGTGATAAAATCTAAAAATCTTGTTAAGAGGTGATTCAGCCCATAATGGATTCAAGTAGAGGTTTCTCTGGACAGCGGTACATGCCATTATGTTTTGATGGCATACATGGTTTCCCGAATGAGATTCCTACCAAGATTAGGAAGCATTTGAAAGAGTTTAAGGGGAAACAATCAGATTCAACATGTGATCATCTGCAAGAGTTTGCTGATCTGATGGGAGACTTTGAAATTTTCCATGAAGATGTCATCATGAAGTTGCTGGTTTAGACTTTGAAGGATGATGCTAGGGTTTGGTTCTATTCACTGCCAATGAATTCTATTTCTTCATGGGAGGATTTCAAATCAGCTTTCATGGAACAGTTTGCTGAAAGAATTGATATGAGTATCCTGCTAAACAAATTGATGAATATTCAAATTGAAGAGGATGAATTGGTTCCACCATTCAACATCAGGTTCGTCAAAACATTGTATGATATTTCGAAAGGTTATAGACCCAATGACCATGTTTATTTAGTAATTTATTTGGGTGCCTTCGGTAAAAAGATGAGCTTTCTGTTAAGAAATAAAGAGCCAAATAGTTTGCATCAGGCTTTTATGACAGTGATGGACATTGAAAATAATTTGAAGTATAAAATTACTAAAGGATTTTTAGCCGCTGGAGTCCATTGTCATGATGTTCCAATTGAGGAGGAAAATGGATCTAAACCAGCAAATGATTCTCAATGTCAAGGGGTTTCCATCTCTTCTGATCCTACTGATCATGTTTCATGTCATGTTTCTGAACGGAATATGAATGAAGAGAATTTGTAGAAAATAGTGATTGCCCCTGATGTAGAGGCTAGCATGATTGGTGAAAATTTGCAACATTTTCTTGATGCAAAGATTGATATCTACAAAGGGTACATACCAGGCAGCTTTCAAACTAGTTCTCCTAAATATGAGGTTGCAAAGACTTTCTGTTTACAATCAAGTTATGAAAATGAAGAGGGGATAGATCTTTCATCAGATGGTGATGAAACCCCTAGTGATGAATTCATTTCAGTTTTCAGCGGGACTGATAGTGAAGAAGAAGATTTGAGGAGTCAAAGTGATCCTGATCTTCTTGAAGATAAATCAATGATTTATGGACAACTATGTGAAGAGGATAAAAAATTATCATATGTTGAGAATAAATGTGAAAAAGTTGACATGACTGGAGCATTAATGAATTCTTTTGTTTCAGACAACAGTGGTGATGAAACTGATTTTTTAGTTTGTATGTTTTTAGCCATTGATTTACCATGTGAAGTTGTTAATTATGAGATGGATGAAGACTTTTGTGAGCCCGAATATGAAACCATGGTAGCTCAATTTTCCCTTGAATCAGAAATGGAGGTCAGTTGGTTTGATCTAGATATTGAAGATTCTAATATTGTCACAGGTATGGAATCAATGTCTTATCAAGAAGAGATTTATAGTGTTGACAACCTACCCTACAACAGTGGATTATGTCAAGATGACATAGGCCAAAGGGAGGACATGTGCAACAAGCTATCTACCGATTTGTTTGAGCCACAATTTGAGACATTTGATGAAAAGTTGAAAGAGGTTTCAGAACCTACACTAGTTTGTTTACTTCAGTCAGAGGTGTGTTCTTTCCTCCAGGATTTTGGTGTGAAGGGTATTAATGTCCTATTCTCAGAGAATGTTGAAGCAACACAACAAAGAAATATCAATAATCGGATAAGAAATGAACATTTTACTTTGCCATTTCAGCATAATGTTTCTTCTTAGAATGAATCTAATTAAGCCAAGAGTTGTGTTTCAAAATGATTCTCTTGAAGATATGTGTGAGATGCACATGATTAAGGTTCAGGCCTTCTCTTTTAATGTTCAAACATGTACTCAAGGTGCTAGTTACTTTCCATTTACAGGATTAAAAAATCAAGACAAAGTATCTAATGGTTCCAAGTTTTGCATGGGTTATGATATTTTTCCAGATAGCAAAGCATGTTCTTATAGTGATCAAAAATTTGATTATGATGCTGACAGTGAGTTTAGTGGAGATGAAGATGATATTGAAAAGTCTATAGTTGATAATGCTTTTATAAAGTTTGTAGACCTCTCCTTCTATTAGCACAAGAGAACAACTATAGTATCCCAATATGAAAAACATTTGTGTACACATCAAAAGGATAAATATGATGCAGATCAAAGTTGTTGTAGTGATGAATTTGCACAAGATAATGGAAACAAAGAGAGTGCAGCCCCTGTTTCAAATAAGAATGAAGTTTTCAGTGTTGAGCAAAAGGACAGGGAAGATAAGAATGAAATCCCATATACACTAAGTAGTGATGAGATCTCAAACCTCTTAGAAGCTGATTTTCAGAGGTATGCTCTTATATTTGACCCTACATTTTCATGCCTAAAAGATATGTGTTTTGACAGTGATGATGTTGGTAAGGGTGTAAAATATGATGCATATAATGTCGATTCTTTTCCTATGATTGGATTAGATACTTTGATAGATAATCATATAAATGAATGTAAGGAATACAAGAGTACCATTTATGATAAGTATGAAGATTCATTTTCTAGTATAGATTTAGATTTTGATGAGGTTGGTTTTCAGAGGAATCATTGTATAAGTTAGAGTTCTGAGGAAAGTAATGAATCTGAATGTGACTTCTCAGCCCTACAAGTTTTAGAAGAGACATTGTTTGATCATTCAGGTTTATGTGTACAAGACATTAATAGAAGTTGTGAGAGAGGTGATGATTTTCAGACATTTCATGAGCAAGCTTCTCCTTCAGTTTCTTTCCTTTCCTTTGATGGATGTCGTGATGATGATTGTGATTATGATAAGGACAACAAATTCATTGATAAAGATGATGATATAGATCAGTTGCCTTTGTGTCATAATGATCATGAAGAGGGATTACATTTAGTTCATGATCCAAATTGTGAACATATCCTAGACAAGCTAAGTCACTCAGTGGTTGAGTCATCCTACAAAGATAAATCTGAGGATCTTTTTCATTTTCAGCCAGTTGAGTTTTTAGCAATACATGATGGTCATTATAGCCTGCCTTTTGATGCATTAATAGATAGACCTTATGTTTCAAGTCCTCAGGAAGAGATAAAGGACATTCCATATTTCTTGGAATATGAAAATGATGGTTGTGACTGCAAGAATATGGGCCTTGGCAAATTCAGAATTATTTTTCAGCTCAAATTTTTTCACATATGTTGGCAATGTGTTTGTCATGATATTTTCAGATTGCTTGTCTCATATATGGATCAGAATCATATGTTTGATAGAGGTAAACAATGATTTTAGTTTCGAGGCTTAGAACCTTTGCAAATAACATATATTTTTTGCAGTCGCTTTCTTTCAGTTGTGAGGTGTGTTTCTTTCAGCAAGGTTTCCAGTTTTTGAGAGAGAGCAAGCGGTTGGTTTTCATTTTTGAGTGGTCTGCTGTACCGAAGATTCATGGATTCTCTACATGCTCGCAAGGGGCATGCATCCCCAATCAGAGCCACTATTAGTACTATGGAAAATCTTGTGGTTTTAAGCCCATAATCAGAAAGTTTTCCAATTCCAAAGTTCAGTGCTTCAAAGGAGCAGTTTCAGATGACTTAGTTCAAGAGCATATAAAGATGGGCCTAATAAATTTCATGAGGTACTAATTGGGAAAAGGCTCCAGTACCTTCCATTTATCCTATGCAGTGGGTTCTATCTCCTGAATTCTAAATCTAAAGTGTTTAGGGCATAGTCATTTTGAGGTGTTCACCTAAATCTACATTTTGTGCCCAAGTGTCAAGTCACTGTAGCAGGCCCTATTTGTATTTGAATATCTGGTGTCCTGTTATGTTTCATGGCCCGCCACTTTGGGGATGTTTACAAGGTATATCAGAGAGCCTAGGTTTTGAAGCTCAAGTTTTTTCGAGTCCGTTTGATAGGTTTTTGATTCCCCTGAAGTTGGCTTTCCAGATTAGTCCTATTTCTCTAATCTGCCTGAATTTAGTCAGTGGCCCTGTTTGACTAGTTATAAATTTTGACCCTATGATCCAATTGATAAAATTCCTCTTTCCATGTATTCCAGGGGTCAAATACTCCTTGTGTTTCAATTTGTAGGTCATGATGAATCCGTTTTCCCAGTTTCTTGATCTATTTTCGTGTGCAATTTCTAACATTTTGATGGTGATCAGTTATACTTTTTAGTTCAAGGCCCTGTTCGGATGAGTACATGAAGTGCCCTGAGATTGTTGAAGGTGTGTCGGTTATTACATCTTGTTCTCAGCAAGAGAAAGAAGGTCTGTGCCAATTTTTAGCCTCCCATCTGTTCGTTTGACATGTTTTCCGGAGCCGTTCAGATTGTAAGACGTTAAGTTTTTCAGCAGTGCACAATTCAGTTTGGTAAGTAGCTCACTTTGCAATCATGCCATTTACACCTGGATTGAGGTTAAGCATAATTGAAGGTTGATTCATAATATATATATGAAAATGTTTCTTCATGATGAGTTTCAGACTGTGACGAATCCAATTGATGACTTTTCTCAATCGATTCCAGACCCAATTTCTATGAATTTTACTATTTTCAGTTCAGGATGTTCTGAGGGCACAACTTTGCAGATTAATAATTGATAATCAGTTGATCGTTTGATGAATCTGATGACGGACATGTTTTCTATGTATGAAAGAGAATCTTCGTCCAGGGTTTCAGATCGTGAAGGTTCCGTTTGACAGGTTTGCAAGGTCAGACAAAAAAGGGGTTTTATAATGATGAAGTGCGGATAGAAAACTTTGCAAAGTTGCCTTTTTCCTAAATTCGTAGCTTTTTGGTAGATGCGTATTTTTAGTTGAGGATTGCTTTGTTTCGATCCTCGTATATGAGGCTTCTTCTAGTTTCAGTGGCTATTCTTCGGCGCATCATTTCATATTTTTTATTCAGCTCTTTCCGAGGCAGTTGGCAGTGATTTTCAATTTTTGCCTGTCGGCAATTCTGAATGGCAATTTTCAACTTTTAAAATCTCTCGCCTCGTACACATCTAGGCGATGCCGTTTGACGGGGTTGTTGTCTATGGTACAAGGTCTGTCTCTGCCAGCTATCAACTTCTAGTTTTTAGTTTTGCTTTGTGTTTTTAAAGGGTGACTGGAGGTGTTTTATTCAAACTTGGCGACTGGCAAAATGATGGAAATTGAAGTTTTTTAATATCTGATTGTCCGGATTGGATCCGGTTGTGAATGCCAGCTGTCTTGGTGACATTTTTGGGGCCGGTTGTTTGAGTTCAAAATTTTTTTAGGCCAGACCCACTTGGGGTCCAGCCTGTCTCATTATTTTAAGAAAGATAATTTTGTCTATTATGCCAGGCATGCCATCTTTATTTTGCACTATTAATATTGTGTGCTCAAAATAGGGACGACAGTCTAATCTCAATGTATTGAGTGTAAAGCTTGCACAAGATAAAGATCACAAAGTAAAGGGTGTCTGCATTGTACACAATAAGTTTCTGACTAGTGTTACCAATAGTTTGGCAATTGTATGAACAATGCTTGATAATTAATAGTTCTGTGAGCACCATTTGGTTGAATTTTTAGGTGTACCATGGAGGGGATGCTATGTGTGTGCCAAATAATAAATGAAAGAGTACCAGGGCCGTATATCCTTGTCTATTGGTTACACATACACAAAGATGAGTGTGTGTGTTTAAAGATGGAGATTCAATATTTGAGGAATTTAAAATTCTTGGGAGTGTCCAGTAAATCACTACATGTTCATCGCCAGTAATTCGGGGGTAGCAAGGCTTGGGCATTTGCACAGGTAGAAAGTTGAGAACTAATCTTTTGAAATAAAATAACCATATTGTATTTACAACTTTGGAGCACTCAAACCTTTTTTTTTAACACACCAAATCTGCAAGTCATGAGCTCCAGTGTTGTATGCATTAGAGGAAATAGGGATTGGATGCCACCTTGTGTGAGTTTAAATAAAAGACACCGGTGTTTGAAATAAAGGAGCCGCCTGCAAGTTTTGGGAGCACTTGGCATTTGGTGTGCATACACAAATCTTTGTAGTAATCCAGAAAACATTTATACCATGCTCAGCCTTCCCTGAATGCTACGTACGCCTCCATTCAAAAAACATGGTGCTTCAAACAAAGGGATGTGTGCTATTTTCATGTTCCTCATGGATCATTCCAGGTAGATGCTCTATGTACCAGGGATGCACAAGGCAATGTGGCTGCCAGCATGTGGTGAAGGGAAATGATGAAACAAGGAAATGAAGGCTACACATTTGAGGAAACATCACACATCTTTCCCTGCCACACACCATATTGGAACCATAGTAACAAAAGAAAAAGACATATGCCTTTTCTTTTGCAACTATCTGTAGGCCACAAGAGACCAAGGGGTGTACAATCATAAGGAAAATAGCAGGAGGTAGCGTTGATAATAGAGACCCTGCGCAAGCCATGAAAATGTGCTCAGCGCTGATTAAGACCAGTGTTAATAACAGAGGCCTCTGGGCAAGGTAAAAAGGTAAGACCAGCAAATGGGAGGCTTTCAGCACATTCAAAGAAAAATATAGGTCCAGCGCTGGTAAAAGGGGAGAACAATTGTTATTCCCAATCTTTTAATGCAAATAGGAGAAGGAGCCTGCATTTTTCTCTTTTGAATATCCCACATGCGCTGGGTGTGTGATTTTTATGGTCTTTAAATGCAACACCACCCATATCCATTGTAAAGCAAGGGAAAGAGAGAGGAGGAGGTGCCTCTATGTACTTTGACTTGTGGGCCCACCTTGGGGCACATGCACCAGTTAGGCGTGAGTACCACTACTATTTTAATGAAATATATAATGAAAATGCAAGCTACTTACACCTCAGGATGCGTGCCATATGGACAACTATCATCATTCTGCAAAGAAAAGTTGTAGACCAGTTATATACAGGGATCAGCGAGATGGTGACACCTGTCACCTAATGACGTGGCTCATGGTGTTATAGTTTGGCGCCAAGTATATCTGCAGACCAATCAAAATATGACAAGTGGCACTAGAGATGATGAGGTAGGGTATTGGGTAGTTCTTCAGCCACCTCGGGATGCATGTCGATCGAGTGATTGTCGCTAAGGCGTGAAACAAAGTTGCCCACTAGTTAACCATTATGGGTGAACGACAGTGCGACATGTGTCCCTAGGTGATCTGGCATATAGGCGCTTGGTCAAACGGAGGGGCCAATCAGAGAATGACATATCGCGAAGGAATGTGCTGGCAGTCCAGCAAGGCGATGAGGTGTTCCAGTGAACAAATCAGATTGTGCCAAGTGGCATGTGGGCCCGTTTTCAATTTTCAAATGTCTGCATAATGTGAATTTCGAATTTGTAAAAGTCAGATCATAGTTGAATTTCAAAATTTTAAATTAAACAGTCTGCTCAGTAAACAAAGGCGTCCAGGGCTTATTTTTCATCCAAATATATACATATTATATATCGTCGGAATCATCTCGAAATGATGAATGCATTGATGAAGTTTATTTCAGCTCTGAGATGGTTGGTGAGAGCAGTAATGGTCTATTTCATTCGAGGTCATATTTTGAGTAAGGTTGCAGATGTTTTGTGAAGATGTTTCGGGATTGAATTGCAATCAGATTTTCTTCAGATCTTCTGAGATATTTCTAAAAGTTTTAGGGTTGTTTATTGTTGCCCAAAAAGGTGCCCTAATTGATATTTTTGATCACTTTTTCTATAAAAGGAATTTTTTGATCATTTAGAGAGACTGGCTATTTTTTCTTAACATAGGAAGCTGAAAGGCAAGTGTGTATCTCCAGTCCAGGTTGTAACCATTTTTGCTTTTTGTATCAGTATTAAGAAGAAGACTTCTATATATGTTGCATTGTGTCTATAGTATCACTGAATCAATTTGTAATATAGGGATTTGAACTCATATACTTAATACAGTTACTCATTCTTTGATCTCTCCTTCAGTTGCTCTTGATGAATTTTGAGTTTTCTAACTCATTGCAGTAGGTTACTAGTGTATTTGTTTTGTCTCTCAGCCTTGATCCAGGATCAGGTTAAAAACCTCTGAGTAAAGCATAGATTTGTTTGGTCCAAACAAGAAGGATGTCTGTAAGCAGTGTAAAAGATGTTTGATTGTGTGTATGGTTTGGTTTCTCAGATGAATCTAGTAGTTGTTCTTGTATTTCATGTCTGTTTCACGTGTGATGCCCAATGGATGAGGCACTGATCATGAGCTAGTATCCCATGTACTGATACATGTGTTGCATGATTGTTTACATTCTGCAAAGAAAACCTTAATCATTACCAGTTTTTACCTTTCATTTACTTTTATGTGTTGTCATACCCAGTGATAGAGGATCAATGAACAATAGGTTGTTGTTTAGTATTCTTTCACTGTTTTTATCTGTTGAAAGATCCAGTAAAGAAACAAGGGGCAGAGTTAAGACTATCAGTTAAGAGTTAAATACTATTGGATCAGGTGTACCTGCCTTGGTTTGACAGAGCCAGAAGTAGAAGAGGGAAATATCCATCCCTATAGTTGGTCCAGTTGCTTATAGATTGTCCACATTTGGAACTAACCAATCCTTAATATCCATCATAAGCATATTGGCAACCCTAGTCGGCATAAGCGTTTTCAAACACCAACAAAGCAAAGAGATAGATTAGAATAGGAAAGCTATTTAGCAGTTGTAAAAAGGTTATATACCTTGCCTTTTTTGTAATCAGAAATCATTGTACATTACATGTTTGGGTAGTGGGCTCATCTTGTAATCATTCCATTTGTACTACCAACTCTTAGTAGGGTTAAGGCTTCTAACAAGGCCTAAAGTCCTTTAATCAGGATGGAGACACTATATGCATGTAATGGGCTCTTAATATGGTGAACATCCTTAACAGGATATTTTTTGATTAGTGGATCACTTGTGGGTATAATCCCCACTAGGGATTTCCCTTGGCTAGGGTTTCCTCTAGAACAAAACATGGTTTTATGGGTTCATTTGTTTTATTTCTTTGCATGCTATTTAGTTTACTTTGTTTTGTAAGTATCAAGTTAATCTGTTATATCCATAATTAGGCAAAAGTAAAAGTTTATAGAATACCAATTTACCCCCCCTCTCAGTATTCCCTATTTCTAACAATTGGTATCACAGCTTAGTTACTCAGAAAAGAATCATTCAGAGAAAGCCTAGCAGCTTGAGTAAGATCTCTATGGATATGGATCAGCTACAGAAGAACCTTGAAGAAGCTCTTGAATAGATATATATTCTTACTAAAGAGAGAGATACTCTGAAAGGGAAATATGATGATGCAAAGAACCTCATTGAGAAGATAAAAGAAAAACTGGAAGAAGTGAAATCAAAGAAGGAATCTACAATTCAAATTGAAGATTGTGATGTAAATCTAGAAAAAGAAAATGAGATCCTTAAACATGAATTAAAGATAGTAAATCTAAAGTTGAGTTTGAAAGATGGAAACAACAAGAATGAAGCAAATCTAAAATCTAAGAATGAATATCTAAAGTCAAAAGTTTGTAAAGTGACATTTGAACTTGAGAAACAAAATTGTAGTATGCTAAACTTGAAAAGTACAATACAATTGTGAAAGTTGAACTGATTCAGTCTAACCAACATCTTGAGAGATCATATTCCACCAGTGAGAAGATTGATGAAAAAATATCTTATCAAAAACCTTATAATGATACAACCAGTCTTGGATTTAACTCATTCAAGATAAGTGAACAATGCAAGGAACTAGATCTGAAAATTTCTAAGAACAAAGATGACAAGAAATCTAATGAGGCTAACAAATCTGAGGATATACCTAAAGAAGGAGAACCACCTAAATGTATGAAAATAGAAATTAAAGGTAGATGTTTTACATGTAATACTTTTGGTCATATGAAGAAAGATTGTGCAGGTAAGCAATTCAAACCTCTTAATGGTTATTGTTATAATTGCTATGGTTTTGGACATAGACCTATTGAATTTAAAAATCCTAGATCTAATGATAACAATAGTAGTAGAATGTTTAGAAGTACTAACTATACATATAAGGGACCTACTGAAGATATGAATAGAAGAAATAGAGTAGTATGTTATAGATGCAACAAGATTGGACATATTTGCAAGAATTGTAGATTACAAATCAACCAAATAGTACCAAGATATAGAAACTATGGAGTATTTTGTCAAATATGAAACAAATTTTGTCATACAATAAGGTTTTGCAGAATGAATAACATGAGAAACCCTAATCCTAGAAGTTATACAAGGAGAAATGAGAATGCAAGCAACAGTCAGAAAGGATGTTGTAGTAATCCAGAAGAAGTTATATTCATTAAAGCCATAGATCAAGGAGACACTTTTAGTACATAAGGTAATTAGAAAGGTGAAGTATCTAATGGTAAGAGTGAATTTCTTCCTAACCCATCCCAAAGCACTTAAATTCATAAAGAATGTATTAGAGTAGGAACTTATGATAGTGTAGAAGTTATTGTAGGATGAATTGAGTCTTGCACAGTTAATGTAAGGTAGTATGTGATGTAATAATGCTATGGTTAAGAGCACATGATCTAATATGAATGTATGTGAGTTCACAAGAAGTTTAAAGTTTTGCAGGAAAGAAGGAACAACTTTTTGGAAAGAAGTGAGAAAGAATAGAATGCAATGTTAGAATCTTGTAAGATTGAAAGGTTAAAAGCTTATGATCGGTATTATTTGATCATTGAAGTGACTACAAGAGATAAGGAGATCAATACAACAGTGATTGAGATTAGTTACAAGATTTGGTGAAAGAATTTCACGCTAGATCTACGCAAAGCCCTGAATTGTGAATTTGAGGTAATTCACTAAGTAAATCTACCAGTTACTTAAATTATTTGCAAAAATCATGGATGTATCACTTATTCATCATGTAAGTAATACTATTAGACCTAGAGTTAAAAGGGAACCAATAGAACCCTTCGAAGAAGACCCTAGTCTTTGTTTATCATCTGTACTAGACAGATTTTTGTATTTAGAAGATGTTAAAGGTTATTTGAAATGTAAACTTGAAACACTTAGTGAAAGTGATTTGAATAAGGAGTATGAAAAATTATAATCAAGATATGTCATTGAAAGTAGGGTTTGAACATTTGAAGAAAATGAAATCATGAAGTATTCACTACAATATGAATTTGACGATGATGAATGCACCAAGATAATTTTGAGGAGAATTCACAATGGAAAGTTTTGGTTAGATGAAAGAGTGATTGACATAAAAATAGACCTAATTAATGAAGTAACTAGTTTATCAAAATCTAGAGTTATACCTTTTAATGAGAAGAATGTAAAGAAAATAGTACTGGACAATAGTAAATCATCTTACAATGGTAGAGGAATTGTAATCAGCAAGATAATTCAAGATGACATTAGATATGTATGTAAGATCTTAACATCCAAATTCTATGCTAATTTTAGGCAAGATAAAGTATAAGTTGATATATGTGAAATCTTGAGAATTCAATTGTTTGAGAACCTTGAAAAGATCAAGAAGACCAAGAACTCCCAATTTAGATTCTCATCTCTAATCACATATATGTTTCTTCATTTGTTAAGAATATTTCCATACACTATTAGTGAAGATTGGAATGATAACATAACTACAATGGAAAGGATTAATAAAGTGTATTTGAGACACCTTATAGACAAGGTCAATGAGAGTGCAACCTTGGTGATCAAAAAATTTTAGAACCTGATGAAGAAAAGATCAAGGATGCCACAAGATATAGTAGAAAAGTACAAGGATGAAATATGTTTCATGGTGACACAAAATTTACTTTTTTTGAAGTAGTTGAATGTAGAGTAGAATTTAGAGATCCTCTAGGATATGAATTATCTGAAAATGAGATAGAAGAATATGTAAATAGATTGCTTAAGAGAAAATTGGATACAAATAGTTCTAGATTTGGAACTTATGAGGAGAATTTTAACCCTGCAAAGACTTTACAAGAAAAAAATTTGTCAAAGAAAAGAGTGGAAAGCATAATCAAGAAAATTTTAAAGGATAAAGGAAGGACATAACATGAATTTTTAGTAGAAAAGAAAATGGTAGCACCAATAAGAGAGATTGGATAGAAAGAAGTTTTGTCTGTTCCACCCCTATCATTAGTTGCAGATTAGACTAGAAATATTCAGAATGTTGAGAAAGTGGTAAAAGTTAAAGAGGAATAGGAAACAAGGAAATCTACAAGAACCTCCACCACTCCACTAGGTAAAAGGGTAAATGAAATGGAAAGTGGGCCTATTAAAAGATAGAAAACAATATTTACCCTTGTGCAAAGGAAAATATAAGAAATAAAAGATGATGAAGATACTGGAATCAATAAGAGAAAATTGAAACCTAAGATAGAAAAGGTAAATGCTTAAATCATCAATGATGTATATTTTTCTAAGATGAACAAATAGTATGAGTTATACAATTTTTCAGAGAGATTGAACTTAGAGAATGTAGTTGTTAGATACATGATCTTAGCTGATAAGAAATTTGACAGTATTCAAGGAAAGATACCAGATGAACTTTTTGAGAAATTAGTGAATAGGAAGAAGAGAGTAGTAGAAGAAGATAATAAGATTAGAGAAAAGTTTGTGAGAAATCTCTGTGATATTAGAGATGAAGATCATTTTAAGGAAATACTGAAAGATCTTAGCATTCACTTGAGAACAAAAAGAAGAACAATTCTGTTAATGGGAGGAAATTATGATGAAATTAAAAAGGAAACTAAACAAGAAATTGTAAAGGTAATGACTACAATTGTTAAGAACACATGTAAAATAGATCACCATTTGGAAGTTGAGCGCCAGAAGAGTCCTCTCCACCACTATCAATCAATATTACAAATGAATCAATGAATGTGGAAGGAACACATATTATACTAGACTATAATAACATTCCTTTTAGCAACCTTGAAAACATTGTTGACAATTCGGCTATGGAAGAACATGACATATTAGTTGTACAAGAAGAACATAAGGAAACAAGGAAAGAAGAACAAAAACAAGCAGAAATTCAAGTAAACACTGAGATTGTAGAACATAAAGGAGAACAAAGAAAAGTAGAAATCAGTCCTAGTCCTAAGATCACAACAGAGAAACCATAGTTAGAATCTTTTATTACTAATCTTGGAAAAGAAGTTGATGATGATGATCAAATGGAGTTGATCTCATCCTTAAATAAAATAATTGGTAAAAACAAGAAAGTGAAAAGTCTTGAAGGATCATTGCTTGAAGTGACAGAGAAGTTGCAGAGTGTTGTAACTTGTCAGATAAAGCATTTGCTAATGAATTCACTAACTTATCAGACATAGCAACAGTAAACGCTCAGGCAGCCTATGAGGCCAAAAATTTTCAAGATATATGTCAGAATATCATAAATGATATTACTAATCTAGAGGTGTGTATCAAGGAACTTAGAAGGAATTTAGATAGAGGAAAAGCCTTGTACATTCAATGTACAAAAATAGAGAATCATGTATCAGAAGTGACCGAGAAGATAAAAGAAAAAGAGGTAGAAATTCAATCAGATGTAAATCTTTTATCCGGCCCAAATGCAATGATATTAGATCCTGAAAAGAAAATAAGTAAATTGAATGATGAAATAAGAATTCTTAGTGATGAAAGAGAAAGGAAATTGAGAAGATTCTCTCTACTGAGAGAGAAC